>JAODAL010047261.1:0-30119 GCA_025379985.1 Phyllomedusa bahiana | reverse complement strand
TAATTTGCTGAGGTAATCTGGAGAAATTTCACCCCATGCTTCCAGAAGCCCCTCCCACAAGTTGGATTGGTTTAATGGGCAATTTTTGCGTACCGTGAGATATACAGAGGTTGGACTATTTTTTTTAAAACCCAACTCTTCAATACACTTTGCCACAACTTTATCCCTGTTACGGTCTGGAGGTGGATCCACTGGGCCACCGCAGGCGATGGCTTAAGCACACACCAGGGAGTGGAATCTAAGTGGGACCCGGTATTCACCAGAGCCCGCCGCAAAGCGGGATCGTTTTGCTGCGGCGGGTATCCACCAGGTCACTACCACTGGTGGGGCTTGCCTGCGGTGGCGGCCAAGGGTGCGAGGTACAGTAACGGCAGGCAGGCTCGTGGTCGTGGACAGGCAGGAGGTCAGGACATGCGGCAAGGTTCGTAGAGGGTAAACGTAAGCAGAGAGTCGGTACACGGTAAGGCAAGACAGGAACGCTCTGGAACACTTTCACCATGGGAATATACACCAAGGATCCGGCGAGGGCCGGCAGGAAGAGGCCGGACCTAAATAGGAGCAGTGCCCGGCAATGAGCCAATTACCGGCGCACTGCCCCTTTAACTCTCAAAGAGCTGGGCCGCGCACGCTCTAGGGGCGGAGCCACACGCCGGGAGCTGAGGACAGGCTGAGCAGGAGCGTGGCCGGGTAAGTGGACGCCGGCAGGGACCAGGGCACGAGTGGACCCCGAACCCGAGGTGCGGGACGTGGCTCCGCTGGGAGAAGGGGCACAGGCGCGCCTGCGACCCAGGTCAGTGGTCGCAGGAGCGTCCGTGACAATCCCTGAGCTCTTTGGTGCGTTTCTTGTTTTTTTAAGATGCTATTTGTTTACTAATGTTCTCTAACAAACCTCTGAAGCCTTCACAAAACAGTTGTAGTTATACTGAGAATAAATTACATAAAATGTACTCTATTTACTAACTAAGTGTCTTCTGAAGGCAATGGTCACTCTGTACTTTTTTAAGGAGTATAAAAAAGTAAAGGGGGCTGAATACTTATGCACGCCACACTTTTCAGTTTTTTTAATTTGCAACAATATGGAAAAGCACATATAATTTTTTTACACTTCACAAAAACTTGCTACTTTATATTAGTCTGTCACATAGAATATTAATAAAATAAATTAATTTTTTTGGCTGTAATGTTTAAAAATGAGAAACGGTGGCTATTTTCTCATATAACTTAGCATGAGTCTCGGTATTTTTATCTTTTACTATTACTGTAGTCTTTATTTTTGTCAGGATGCTGTGTCTATCATCGCATGGCGACACTCACTTGTTATAGTAGTAGCATCACACACTGTGATTTATATATGTCGATGAGTTACATTTATTGTTTACCTGGTTGCTGTAATATAATGTAAGCTGAGGTGTCATGACATCCTTACACAATGCAGCATCATCATGTTTCCGGCAGCAATTTCCTATTACTCTGTTGCTATAATTCAATGTTATTTGCAGCATCACAACGTCTAAACGTAGCGTGCCATCGTCACACCCTCTGCAGTAATTCTCTATCACAAGAACTTCCGCTTAAAGTTCCACGTGTGCAAGATCCTTGCGTTGTAATGTATTGTCCCCGCTTGCGCACTCAGATGGACATGACTGGAGAAACAGCATACTCACCTAGCTGCAGTGCCCACATTGTCTCTGATGGCTGATTGTACCACCACTTTCTTTTATATTCTGCCAATGGCATATTGATTCTGAGCTATCTTCTTTACATATCAGCCACTTTGTGGGGTCACAAGAGATGTGCAACAACAACATTATCACATTGCTCCTCCTTTTACAACAACATCAAGGGACAGGGGTCTTTACTCTATACAACATTATCAACATTTTGCCTATTATATTATCAAGGGATGTTAATTTGCATCATGTATCATGCTCTATTATCTTTTTGAGTGTCATGGCTCTGCTTTCCTTTGGCACTCATTATTAGCATGTTGCATTTTCATTTACCTTACTGCTATTCTTCTTTATAGGTATTGCTATGCATGGCCGTGCTTTACATGATTTTTTTTTCTTGTAATACCTTGATATCATCATCTTTGGACATTTGTACATTTACATAACCCCTTAATTGGATCATATTTCATTAACTTTCTTGTCACCATTAAAACTACTTCTATATTTACTGATGAATCAGTCCATTTCCTGGGGAAACTGGTCAGAATAGCGGTATTGTTATACTGAAATACAATGGTATCATAGTAATGGTTTGTTTAATGTGGGTTACTACCCGATGATTACACTAATATGGAGTTATGATATCTATAACATAAATACCTACCTATTGGGGGCCCCTATATAGATGTGATATAGGTGCATCCTGGTGGGTAACCATATAGGGTCTCCCAGTACGTATATAGCAATATGTTCATCACATTGTAAAGATACAATTGAGACAGCTTATATGATAGAATGGTACCAATCCTGTGAAACAAAGGAGCTATAGATCATGGCTAGTGGCAGTGGACCCAGCTTGTTTCAGAATGTGCCCAGGCCCCAAACCGCAGTACCAGCTGTACTGCCAAAAGAGCCAGCTATACTTTTAATAATTTTAGCTATATATCTTTCACAATTTTTGATGAAAATCAAATTTGCAGCTAAGTAAAACTATGTTACATATTTCATGAGAATATATTAAAAATGTTTCATGGTGTCATGCTTCCAGCATATACTCACCTGTCCCTGGCTCTTGTCTCTGTCGCTGCACCGGGGTCCGCCGGCAGTTATAGTTCAAAAGTCCTCACTCCTACTCTCTGGTGTCCTGTCCGTGTACGTGGGCCCCCTAGGTCATGCACACAGCAGTGCACAAGGATTTAAAGGGACAGTATCCTAATTACCTGGTCAATGACCTGTGACCTGCTACCATATAAGGAGCTTACCGCCTTTGCTCCTGGTCAGTTTGTAGATGTCTCTCATACAACCTGACACCATCTGCTGTGTTGATCCTGCTGGTTCAGTATACCTGCATTAACCCTGCGTTACCTAATATAATTTTTTTGTTCCAGCCACTGCCACCAGTATGCTAGTCTTTTGCTGTTATCCTGCCTGTTACCTGCCTGGGACCTGTTACCCATCTACAGCTACACCTGCTGTATCCAGTCACCTCTATCAGTAAACGGTGTCCCTTGTCCTGCACATCCTCTGTCACCACAGGTAACTATGTCAAGGGTAGTGACCTGGTTGTTCCCCGCAGTGAAGTTCCTCCGGTCTTGTGGCCAGCTCCGGTGAAGAAGGGGATCCCTTAGACTCTGCTCCCTGGTGTGGTCTGTATCTATACCATCCTTGCCTGTGGTGATCACAGAGAATCCACCATTACTCAACGTTCTACACTATTAGAACGTGACAGTACAAACTGACCATACAATAGATCTGCCAATGTAATCCTGCTGGATAATCAGCACCTGGTAGTTGTAGTTACCCGTCATGGCATCCACCTGGAGCAACTCTTCCAGAAGCTACAGACCATTACCGTTCGTCTGGATGATGTTATGTCTGCACAGGCATCTACATGTACTCTGCTACCTGCTTTAGCAATGCCTCCCATTGCCATAGCCAGTCCCAGCCTGCACCTGCCTCTGCCTGCTCGTTACTTCAGGGATCCTCATTCTTGTCATGAGTTCATCAATCAGTGTACCATACACTTCGAGGTCCTGGCTCACCAGTTTCCATCTGATTGTGCCAAGGTGGCATTTATCATCAGCCTGCTCTCAGGTAAAAGCCTTGGCCTAGCCTCGCCTTCTCTCCCCTCTGGGAGAACCATATTCACCTAATCCCAGAGAAATGCACTCGACTGAACCTGTATCTTTACTGTAGCGGTACTAGGCACTATATAAAGAACTGACCAGTTCACCCGGCTGCACCCCAGAAACGCAAGTGCCAAGGATTTATGGGTGAGGCGACCCTGAATGATGATGCTTCCGTTCCTCGTCTGACCACTCCAGTCACTTTGCGTTATGGAGTTATGGAGTTATAAATTGCTTGTGTAAGTTTAAATATAAAGTTTCTGCAGCTTACAGTCACCACTATATGAAGCATACAGTCAGAACATTGCAAAAGATTTACTGATATTGTCTATTACTTACAGTCTAAGAATATGCCAATTTTATCAGAGTGGCTCAAGATTAGAGATGGGCGAATCGATTCTAATGAAGTGGAATTCGTTTAGAATTTCAGGAAAACTTCGGTTCGGAACGAAGTCGAAGTTTGGGGTACTTCGGGTGAACGAAGTGTGCTTTTGATTGATAAAATGGCTGCGAGCACATGGCGCTACATGGGGCAAAGCACTCTGGGAGGAAGAAGGGCATAGCCTGCATGACATGTGCAGAGGTGAAGCCAATCAGAGACCGGCGGGATTCTGTGACGTCACCGCACTATATAAGTCTGGGCGCGACGCCGGGGGCTCACACTCCTCTCATTGTGCTCATGGGGGAAGGGTTTCTGCCGGGGGCTGATAGCTTACGAAAAATTTTGATTTTTTAATAGCGATTTCTGTGGGGGGGTTCTAAAGCTTGTTCAGAGCTTTTTCTTTTTAATGTTCTTTTTCAAATTTTTTTGGGGTATTGGTTTCGAAATCCAGGGTGCGCCCCACTGCGGGCTGCATAAAACATTCAATATCCAAGGGGGATCTAAGCCATTTTCCTTTTGTATTAAATTTAAAAAAACCAGCTTTTTAAACAATACAAATACCACTTCTTTTTGGGGCTGCCCCAATTCTATTGCGCAATTTACATCCAGGGGTTAAATTTAAAGCGTTTTTTTTGGGGGTGTCCCTGACCCCAAAAAACCTTTCTTTTTAAAAGCCAAAAATATATAAATTTTTCCTGTGGGCCAAAATTTTTCAAAAAAGAAGGTTAATTAAAACTGTATCTCTTGTTGTGTGGCTTTAAAAAAACACGCAATTGTAAAAAAGCTAAAAAAGGGGGAAACATTTTGTGGGGGCCAATTCTTTGGCGTTTTTTTACATCCGGGGGGTTTAAAAAAAAGCGTTTTTTTTGCTTTTTTGTGTAAACCCCAAAAACCCGTTTTTTTCAACGCCAAAATAAAAAAAATTTTTCGGGTAGCCTAAATCAAAAGAAAATTTTTAAATTTTAAAAACTGTATTTTGTTGTTTTGGGTAAAAAACCCCAAATTTGAAAACACCTACAAAGAACAAGTTTTTTGGGGCTCAATTCTTTGGCGAATTTACATCCGGGGTTTAAATTTAAAGCGTTGTTTTTGCTGGTGTGCTGAAAAAATTTAAACCGCCTTTTTCAACGCCAAAATATATAAATTTTTTTTCCGGGTTTACCCTAATTCACAAAAGCAAGGTTTTTTTTAAATTACACTGAAACCCCCCCTTGTTTTGGGGGTTTTGGCGTAAAAGGGGAAAAACAAGGGGGGCCCCAAAATTTTTAAAAAAAAACCGCCAAACCAAAAAGGTTTTTTACCTTGTTTGGGGGCGGCTTCAAATTCTTTGGCCCCAAATTTTCCTTTCACCGGGGGGTTAATTAACCCGTTTTTTTGGGAAGTGGGGCTGACAAAAAAAAAACCCGGTTCTTTTTCAACGCCAAAAATTTATTATAAAATTTTTTCCTGTAGCCAATTCAAAAGAAAAGGTTAATTACAACTGTATCTCTTGTTGTGTGGTTGAAAACACGCAATTGTAACACCACAAACTACAGTTTGGGGGGCCAATTCTTTGGGGGAAATTTTTACACCCAGGGTTTAAATTTAAAAGCGTTGTTTTGGGGTGTTGACAAAAATAAAACCTCTTTTTAAAAGCCCAAAAAAAATAAAAAATTTTTTCCCTTAGCTAATTCACAAGCAAAGGTTAAAAAAATTTAAACAGTTTGATATTTTTTCTTCTTTGGGGTTTGGAATGGGTGGGTTGAAAAAACCTTTTTTTAATTTAAAAAATTTTCCACCCCAAACAAAGCTTTTAAGGTTTTGAGGGGGCTCAAATTTCCCCTTTTTGGCGGCAAATTTTACTTTTCCCAGGGGAAAAATTTAAGCTTTTTTTTTGCGGGGTTTTCCTGCAAAAAAAAAACCGTCTTTTTCAACGCCAAAATATAAAAAAATTTTCCTGTAGCCAAAAATTCAAAAACAAAGGTTAAATTACAACTGTTATCTCTTGTTTGTGTGGGGGAAAAACACGAAATTTGGGAACACGAAAACAAAGCCTACTAGTTTGGGCGGCTCAATTTTTTGGGCGCAATTTACTTTCCGGGGGTTTTTAATTAAGCGTTTTTTTGTGGGGGTGTTCCCAAAAAAAAAACCTTCTTTTCAAACCCCAAAAAATTATATAAATTTTTTTCTTACCCAAATTTCACAAAAAAAGGGTTTAAATTTTCAACTGTATCTCTTGTTGTGGGGCGTAGAAAACCAATTGTAACACGCTAAAAAAAGGCTACTATTTTGTGCGGCCTAAAAATTCTTTGGCGCAATTTAACCCCGGGGGGAAATTTTAAGCTTTTGTTTTGCTGGTGTGTTTACAAAAAAAAAACCGTCTTTTTCAACCCCAAAATATTTTAAATTTTTTCCCCTGAGCCTAATTAAACAAAAAAAGGGTTTTAATTACAACTGTATCTCTTGTTGTGTGGCGTAAAAACACGCAATTGAAACATTAAAAACCCTACTTTTTTTTGTGCGGCCCCAAATTCTTTGGGAAATTTTAACATCCGGGGGTTTTAAATTAAGCGTTGTTTTGCGGGTTTTGTGAAAAATAAACCGTCTTTTTCAACCCCAAATAAAATATAAAATTTTTTCCCTGAAACCAAATTTTCCCAAAAAACAAAGGTTAATTACAACTGTATTCTTGTTTTTTTGGGGCTTTAAGAAAAAAGGCAATTGTAAACACGCTACAAAGCTACTAGTTTTGTGGGTTTCAATTCTTTGGGCGAAATTTAAAATCCAGGGGTTTTAATTATGCGTTGTTTTGTGGTTTTGCTGAAAAAAATAAACCGTTTTTTTTCAACCCCAAAATATATACTTTTTTCCTGAAAGCCTAATTCATTCCAAAGGTTAATTAAGCCTGTTTTGTTTTTAAAACTTTTAGAAAAAACCCCAAAAGTTTTTTTTAAACGACAATAAAAATTAAATTTTTTTCCGGGGGGGGGGCCCATTTGTGGGAGGGCAATTTATACCAAAGGGGTTTAAACCCAAGTTTTTACTGGGTTATTTGGATTCAAAAACGGGGTGTAAAAATTTTATCATATACAGATATATTCAAACAGATTCTGTACTTTTTCCCGAACAACATTTAAGTCAGCCGGGGGGGTTGGCAGGCTCTGCCCCTGCGAGTGGAAAGTGGCAAAAACCCTTTTCCGGGGAACAGGCCCATTTTTGCAGCACAGAAAGGGGGACATTGCAGCGGGGCCCACTCGGTGAGGCCACAACTGCCGCTGTAAACTAGGGGGCCCGTTTTTGTTCGGGCAACCCAATGGTTCTTGTTTGGGTTTGACTAGGTAACCCTTTTCCCTCCCAGAGGACATTTGACAACCCCACCCAAGGTGGGTTTGGGGGAAACGCAGAAAAAACCCCTTATTTTGGCTTTGGGCCCGGGAGGGGTCCCCCCTCACCGTCCCCCCCCCCCGCCCGGCCCATCCGGTTCCCCAGCCAGGAACAAAAAGGGTCTGGTAAACCCCACTTTTTAAACCCGAATGAAAAAAAAATTTGAGGGGGCCCTCACCCGTACTTGGCAGCGAAGAACGGGGGCCCCAAAAACCCCTGCTTTTCCCAAATTTGGCGGAAAAAGTATAGATGTGGAGAGTGGCATGGGGAAGGGGTATTTTAAGGTCACCCTTTGGGCATCCCAAAACCCGGTGTTTAGGAAAAGCATTTGCCAAATAAAAAAAAAAAGGGTTTGAAAAAGTAACCCGGCCGCACTTGGGACCGGGGGAGGCAAGGGTTCATCATCGCAGGAAAAAGGGGGCGCAGCTTGCGGCCCGGGCCCCGGGGCGCACCCAACAATTTTGGGTGGTTGGGGCCGGAGTCAGCGGGAAAAGCAAAAAGTTTTAAAGGTCCAGGGGCCAAGGGGCCCACGGGGTAAAAAACCCGTTCGCAGGTCCAAAAAAAGTAGGGGGCCCCAGGGGTCAGCGGGGCAGCGGCGGCAGTGGGTCACTCAGTGCGGACCCGGGGCCCGGTAAAATCCAATCGGCGGTTTGGCAATTTTTGTTTAAGACCCCGGGAGGACCCGGGAATAGGGGGTAAAAGTAGAATTTTTGTAAGCAAAAGGGGAAGCGGGGCCCAAAAGGGGTTTAACGTTGGCCCCAAGGCCCCCTGCGCCCAACACATGCGCGTCCCCACCCGGTGGCCGGGAAAACTGGCCTCAATGTGGTGGCCCAAAGGGGCCGCCGCGGCAACAGCAAAACCCAGCAGCGCCCAGGGCACGAATCCCAATTTCCAGCCAGTCAAGGCTCCAAACCACCTCGCAAAAGGGGAGCTGTTTCTCTTTGCCATCATCCCCCGGGTTCCAGATGCTCTGCTCCTCGCTCCCAAAAGGCGCCAGCAGCGTTTCGGGCGGGCGATTGAAAAAGAGACAACGTATGCTCCAACCTTTCCAAGGTGCAGCAGCTGACCTTTGGCCCCCTTTTCCAAAGTTTTTTGGTACTCATCCCCCCCCTTTTCCCAAAAGGGTGGACCTGACTTTTCGGGAGAACTAATGGTTTTGTCCCGACCCGAGATGGAGATTTTCCGCCTTAACTTTTTTTTCCCAAAAAAAGGCGGGTACCACATTTCCCTAAAATATGTGGAACAGAAGGGGGTCAGCCTTGAGCTTTTTCGGTTTTTTTCCCAAGATGCAGGGGAAAGGCGGACGTCTGGAGCTGTAAACTCCCGGTGGGGCCAGTACAGGGCCCTTTTAAACGGCCCCCCTGGGTGAATGGTGCTTCCAGCCCGGGAAACACCAACAACTTGGACGGAGCGCCGCTTTCTCCCCCACGTTTCAAACTGCTGGGAAAACCGCCCCAATGTCCGCCTCCCCCCTCCTCCAAAACCCCCAAACCCCCTTTTCAGCCTCCACAAGTACTGCTCCCCTTTATAAACCCCATGTGTAGGGCCCAAACAAAATGTCACGGGAGTTCTACACCTGGGGTTTCCCTCGGCCCAACGAAGTCACACAGGGGGGGAACTGCTCCCGGGCATGAGCAAGGGAAAACGATGTGGGGCTTTTCCCCCCGCGCCCAAATGCAAATCGGGAACCCTTGGGGACCCGGAAAAATGGGAGGAACAAAGGTGTCCCGCGCTGCAGAGGAGGGATGGTCCAAAGACCCTGCCCTGGGGCACCCCCTTTTTCAATCTGGTTTTTGAAAAATTTCCCGAAATCTTCCACCCGATTTTTCAGGGGAAAAATTTTGAAAATGGGAAGGAAAAGTTCATGCACTTTATCCCCTTTTGTTTCAAAGCCAGGAACAACCCCCCTCAAATTGCAGCGGCCCCAACGTCCTCCCCCCAACCCCACTCTGATATGCGATGTTTCCACCCCCCGGAATTTCCCGCCCGCACATGTTGGGGGGCCGACTGTTGAACCGAGGAAAAAGGGCCCTTAACGTTTTTTGGGTGATCCCCGGCGGATCCAGTACTCCCCCGTGTAACTTTTGATGTCAGCCAGTGGCCAAACTCAGCGTGACACCTGCCGTTTGTTGAGGCCATTCAGGAGGCCAGTTATTTTTCCCGTCCCAGGGTACGGGATGAATAAAGGGCATTCCCCTCTTAAGTCCTGGAAAAGATGCCAAAAAACTGTCTGGGAGGGGGCCCGGAAAGTTTGGGGACTAAAATCTCGTGGCCAAAAAGAGTCCGGGGGGGACTGAAAATGGAGGAGGGGAATTGGAGCAGAAACATTGTCTGGTGAAAAGGGTTTAAATTTTTTAAACCCCGGTTTAAAGGAGGAGGAGCAGGGCGCTGGGGGAGGTGGATGGAGATGAGGAAATGAGGCAAGGGTGGAACCCCCCCAAACACCGTGGCGTATAAAGTGGAAAAAGGGGCAGGGAGGCCCTCGGGGTACTTGTTTCAGAAAGGCCCCCAGCATGCTTATTTTCCTGGGTATGGGCAGCCGAAAAATTTCCCGATTCCGGCCAAAAGGGGTGACTTCTGGCTTCCCCCCCCCCCCCCCCCCAAAGGGGCCCTCGCTACCGGTTCCCCAAAAAGGGAGCCTTTTTCCCAAAATATTGAGAGGGGGAAAACAAACTCAAATACTATAGGGAAACCTTCCCTAATCAGTTGGGGCCGCTGCTTTTGTGGGGCCCTTTTCCCTCCTCTGAAAAGGGCTGACCGGGGGGGTTCATCAGCGCTCACGTACTACTGGGGGCGTCTGCTGAGGGAAGGTGGGGGGGTAGGAGCCCGTTTCCAGGGTTTCCCTCAGTATTTAAACCCAAATCTGGAGTTTACATGAGCACTTCCTTCCCCGCCCAGTGGGGAGGGCAATCGCCAGCAGCAGCAGCGCAGGACCTGGGGCATTCCCCCGAAAAAAACAGGGTTTGGGTACTTGGACAAAACACTCTTGCCCCCTCAGTTAGAAAATCCCCGGACTACTGGGGAGGGCCAAATGGATGTTTTGGGCCCCAAATTGCCGAGTTTCAAATGGGGGGAAGTGTCCCCGCCCCCCCCAGTTAAATTTTGGCTTTAGAACGGGGGTTCCCGTGCGGCCCGGGGGGCCCTCGTTAAACCCCAAAGGAAACCCGCTTGTCCACGGGAAATGGGAACGGGTGGGCCTTTGTCCCAAATGAATCAGGCGTGGATGGCCAGGGTTTTTCCCCACACCAATGCCTTAGGGGGTCAGGGCTGGGTTCAAACTACCTTCCCCAGCCACTATTTTGAAAGCCCCCACCCGCCTGATGCCCACATCTTTCTGACAGTTTCTTTCCCTCCGCCCACCACCCTCTTTACCCGGGGGGTGGTATTGCCCCCCCCACCTCAAAACTCTGTCATTGTGCCACCTATGAAAACCCATCTGCCTTTCTGCTGTTCGTTTCCGGGGACATCCACATGTTTCATTGTGCCCCCTTTTTCCCGACCCCATGCTGCTGCTGTGGCTGTGCCATGTCCCCCACACTGTGTCATTTTGCCCCTGCCTGACCTCATTTCTGGGTGCCCCCGTGACCCCCCGCTCTCAGTCATTGTGCCAAATCTGTTTGGCCCCCCTGTTTTGGGCACCTCCCCGAAAAGTCATTGTGCCACTCTCTTTACCTCAGCTTGCTGTGACTCCCGCCCTGCCCCCCCAAAACTTGTCAATTTAGCCACGCCTGAAATTATGCTGTGCCGCCGGGACCTTCCCCCTCATTTTTTTTTTTTTTATTGTGCCATTTCTGTGGTTCCCCTGTTTTCCCCCCCCCAGAAAAGTCATTGTGCCACTACCTATTCCCTGTGGTGCTGTCGTGGACCTCCACAAATGTGTGATTTTTGGCCCCTCTGTGGCCCCAAAACTGTTTTTTCCGCCTCCAAATTTTCAAATTTTTCCCCCTTTTCTGACCCCCATGCTGCTGCTGTTTTTTGACCTCCACAAATGTGGGGAAATTTTTACCCTTTTGTTGGGCCAATACTGTTTTTGGGGCCCCCAGAATGTCAATTTTAGCCACGGGCCCGATCTCATACTGCTGCGCCGTGGGCCCCCACACTGGTGTGATTGTGCCACTCTGTGGCCTAAATTTCTGTTTTTTCCCCCTCCAGGGAATGGGCATTGTGCCACTTTCCCCGATCTCAATATGCTGCCGCCGTGACCTCCACACTTTTTGTGATTGTCCACTTTTGGAAAATTAATACTGTTTTTGGGCCCCTCCAGAAGGTCATTGTGCCACTGCCTGATCTCATACTGCTGCCGCAGTGACCTCCACACTGTGTGATTGTGCCACTCTGTGGCCTAATTCTGTTTAGCCGCCTCCAGAATGTCATTGTGCCACTGCCTGATCTCATTCTGCTGCCGCCATGACCTCCACACTTTATCATTGTGCCACTATGTGGCCTAATACTGTTTTGCCGCCTCCAGAATGTCATTGTGCCACTGCCTGATCTCATGCTGCTGCTGTCGTGACCTCCACACTGTGTCACTGTGTCACTCTGTGGCCTAATACTGTTTAGCCGCCTCCAGAATGTCATTGTGCCACTGCCTCACCTCATACTGCTGCCGCCGTGACCTCCGCTCTCAGTCATTGTGCCACTCTATGGCTTCCTCGTGTTTTGCCACCTCCAGAATGTCATTGTGCCACTGCCTGACCTCATGATGCTGTGGCTGCCGCCGTCAACTCCACACTCTGTCACTAATGTTGCCACCTGAGCTCTCAGCTTGTTTTTTTCCAGCTTTCACTGGCATGAATTTAACAGGCTACATTCCCGCTGGTGTTTTTTGGTCAGGTTTGCCCTCTTAAGTGCCCAGGGACTTTTTTAGTGAAGCGATTCTAAGAGCGGCGGCAGTCATCTGCGTGTCATACTAAAACACAACATTGTATGAAGACCAAACCAAGCTCCCTCTGCATATTCAAGCATGGCACAATGTTCTACAGCACCCTGCAGGCTCTGTGCAGCCTGGAAATAGCTGCTTTTTAACGCGATTCGTGCCGAAGTAATTCGGAACAAAACAAATTTTGTCGGAAAATTCGGCGAAGTGACCGAATCGAATTTTTTTGAGAAATTCGCCCATCTCTACTCAAGATGCATGATAACTTTGGTGCATGTTTACACATTGATGTTTAACTTTGTTCTACCTTATTTGTTGTCTTTGGTTTAGTTTTGTCAGTCCGCATCCCCTTTTCCTGAGGCCACTCACCTTTTCATGAATCTTGGCCGATTTGTCGACCTAGGTGCAAACATTTTTAAAAAGTGTCTAAAGCAAGTAATAAAAATGGTGGAAGACATGCATGCAACAATTTTTGGGCACAAAAAAATCTGCCCCATTATGCTTTAAATATATATCTACACAGGATCTTTGGAACCCAGTATTGGAAAAACAAAGCTCCAACCATTACAAAGCTCCAACCATTATAAAGATGTACATAAATGAATTTTATGGTAGATTAAAAAAATATAGCTAAATTAAAAATGAAATGGCTTTTGGTAGATATGCACAAAAAATGTACGGTACAGTAATGGAGTGGACCTTAAAGCTAAACCTACACCATCAGAAACCATTTCAGCTTTTTCTTTGAACTAAACTGTTTAATTCTTTTGATTTATGGCAACCATGGCATCAAAGTTGTTTTCTGGGTAGAGGGGGGCTCCTTCTGTAAGCACATAAGTGCCTCCTGGCTGGAATCACAGGGTGCCAAAGAGTCATGGCACATGGGGTCTACTAAAGGCTCCCAGATCTGACATGGATGTGATGCCTAAGGAAAGGTCATAGCATAATACATTTCTCATAGCTGGACTAAGAAAAAGATTAAAAAATGATTAACAAAATTTATGGGGAAAAAATGCTATGCACTTAAGGCCTAAACTAGTCCAAGTTTAATTACCAATGAGTGTGAAACAACACAATACTAATAGCAAGACAATGGTAATGGGACTTAAATGTCAATCTTTTTTTACTTGGATGAACCTTTGCCTTTGCAAATTGTTGTTAAATTGTGATTGATTTGATTGTTGTCTGAAACATATCCATCAAAATATTTCCAAATCTAATAGTAACTGGCTGTAATACTACCAACAGTCATTTAGTTGTTAAAAGGGTTGTCCAGCTTTTTTTAAACTCAACTGGGATTGAGCTTCTGTATTAACATATAAAAAATATTACCTTCCTACTTAGCTTTGATGAACCTGCCAGCCATCTGTCTAGTTTTTCTGTTTACGTGTGTCTCTGGACAGTTCGCTCATGAGTGTTGCAGCCTGATTGGTTGCAGCAGCCACATGCCATTTCCTGATGTCACCATTCAAAAGTGAGTACTCTGGACACTCACTACCATGTTACCATACATTAATGCAATGTTATAATTATTGGAGTCTTGATTACTTTCTTTGGCTGCTGGTTTAATGCAAAGAGATTCTGGCTTCACAGATCCTTCCTGTATTCATTTACGAAATAAGTTCTTATGCAATAAACATGAACAAAAAAAAAGATTGGCCTTGAAACAATAACTTTCTGTCCAAAAAGAGAAAGTTTACATTTTTCCAATGATGACCGATGGTTTACCCCTATATACTTTATTAATAAAAATATGTAAAATATATCTCTAGTAATTCAATTAAAAAGTACAAACAGAGGCATATTAGAAAAGCAATATAAATCATTTAATATGCATGTATATATTACATTGTTTTACTCTCAAAATATTTTTTTGTTTTTTAATAGAAATATCAATCACCTCTAGACAATCTGTATACTAATACAATGAGGGTCTGCATATCTGCAGTGCTAGTTGTCATAGGGCGTTGTATCCTTCATCTTGAGTTCTTTATTACACTGATTGTCATATATAATATAATATATATATATTATATTTTTATATATAATATATATATATATATATATATATATATATATTTTAATATATATATAATATATATATATATAATATATCATTTTGTAGCTTTGCATAATGCCCCTCTTGATGTAACGGCAGTTTGCATATAAAACCTGGACAGTAAAGGTAAGCATGCTGGAGTACACAGGCAGACTATACAACCATGCACAAAATATAGGTTGAAAACAGTAACATCAACATGCGTATATATGTAATGTTTCCCAGAAGGCCAGGATGTTGTCCTATAGTGTTTTATAGTCATTGTACTTCAAAAGTTTTCTTTTGGATTGAAAAAGAGCCAAGTGCAAAAATATAGTAGGTCACATTGTGCCCCATTTTGCTGTTTTCCATAAATTGAACAGCATGCATTCTGGTCTTTTCCAAGAAATGGTGCTCTATTTGAAATACTACATCAGTACTTGGAAGTTGTATAGTTTATTGTTTCAGTGTTTTCCTTAACCACTGAAAGAGTTCTTCCCTGTAGAGGAGTTGCCATCGTACATTTGCATCTACAGTCTCCAGCGCTCGAGACAGAGGAGCCACTGCTGATCCAACTTTATGAAGTTGTATAAAATTCTTTAGCTGGAAAATACAATAGAAGGAAAAATAATTTAAGTTAGTAATTGTTTAAATTCAAAATGCTGACTTCATGTTATCGTTTAAGTTATCTTTACTTTGGAAAAACACTAATTTATTTATACTTAATAGCAGTTTTCCAATATACTGAAAAAATGCTGCAAAGTGTTAATAGTTTATTTTTATCAACTAACAAAATGCTAAGTAAATGAACACAGAAGAGAAAAATAAAACAAATCAATATGTGATGTAACCATCATTTGCCTAGAAGTAATGATATGACCCCTACAGAGTCCCGATCTTAACATCATTGAGTCTCTCTGGGATTACATGAAGAGACAAAAGAATCTGAGCAACCTTCCTCGACAGAAGATGTGTGGTTACTGCTCCAAGATGTTTGGAACAACCTCGCTGCTAAATTATTTCAAAATCAGTGTAAAAGTGTAAAAGAACTGATGCTGTTTTGGGAAAAAGTGGTCACACCAAACATTAATTTAATTTTAGTTTCTTTGGTTAATTCAGTTTACATTTTGTTAATTAATTAAAAAAAATAAGCTATTAACAGTTGTATTTCTTAAAGCATCTTTTCCCTTCACTTACTTAAAACCTTTTGACAGTGCTGTACACTGTGATTGAAATTATAAAACTGCATACAATTGCCTATGTGTCAAGGTCACTTCATAATTCTATTTGAAATTATCCAAAAAGCACCATATATTTAAAAAAAAAAACTTTAATGGGATATTTGAAAATTAGATCAAAATTAGAGAACATGTTCATATACCTCACAGTTATTGTCGTTAATCTGGCACCTGGTATTAATTTCCTCAATAATCTGACAAACACTATTTAACAAGCAGCCTAATTTACCAGTTTTCACTGACTGCAAAATGGTGAGTCGCTCTAAAGTGACTGAAGGTTGCAGAAGGTTGTCCAGATAAAAGCTGAAGGGATAGCTCTAACAGCCATAGCAATAGAATTTAGTCATTAAAACCTGTGATTTCTAGTATATTGCATCTTTATAACGTCATAACGGTAGTTCCCCAATTAGGCTTGTTGCCCACGATGACAAATACAAGAGAGGGCAAAGTAATTGGGAAAATCTTAAGGGAACATCGGTTCAACACTACAGCTGGAATTACTCATCAACTCAGCACTGAACAGGGTAATGATGTGTCTCATCATACAATGTCTCAACGTTTAAGCGTATTAGGACTGAAAGCCTACTCTTTATTGACCAAACCTTTGCTGAAGACAAAGGAGAAGTACTCAAAAGTTCACTTTTGAGATTAAACTAGTTTAACTTGTTCAGGTCTGATGGGAAATATTGTGTTCATTGTTAAGTTAGGGAAAGATTGAACCCACAGTGTGTAGAGAAGTCCGTGGAGTTGGGATTCATACATCTACATGGCAGAGTAAATGTTAATGTTTATCAGAACCTTCTTCAACAATGTATGATTCTGTCCCTGAATTCATATCTCAATAAGACATCATTTTTCATTCAAGACGATGCACACTTTAATAAATTAAATTGGGTAAAGCATTTCCTTTAAACTGAGAACACTGAAATAATGAAATAGTCAGCCCAGACTCTTGATCTAAACCCAACAGAAAACCACTGAAAAATCCTTGGCAACAAAGTTGTGGCCATAAAACCCATTATAGTTATTGGATTGTGGTAAAGACTTGAAGAAGAGTGGACCAAAATCACATCAGAGCCATGTGAGAGACTAGTGATGTCCTCAGGCAACAAATGTGCTGAAATTATTCAAAGAAAAAGCCTGTACCATTCCTCCTAATTGTTGACTGTTGTAACCTTCTCTATGCTACAGTAGTAGCTGTTCCCGAATTTTTATCATTGTGTTTTCTGCAAAATACAGGTTCTCGTTGAAGTGCCTTGGTTATTTCGTAAAACACTGTTCTAATGACAGAAATATTCCTTCAACTGTTAAGCAATGAAGAATAAATTATTTCTGGTTAAAGGAATTGTTCATTAATCTCTCATTTTAATTGCTAATATACGTCTACAATAAAATAGTGTTTTCAAGGACTCAGCATTTATTGATTTGGCAAAGTTAATTTGGCATCAATTTCCTACCGATCAGGCATTGGAAAAGTTGAAATAACTTTTTGTGGCACATTATTATCGCCAAATTAATCTTTGCTGTATCTGTACATGCCTACTCATCACCGTCAACTAGTGATCAAATTTAGACCATTAAGGTCCTGTACACATTAGAGAACAGCTGTCCACACCCACCAGATTTGGTAGGACTAATCAACTGTATCATATGTATGGGGGGCCATACTGACTTTGCCAACAGATAACGTCTGGGGAGAGATGGATCAGATACGTTGAATTTCAGAATTCAATCCTTTTGTTTCCTCTTAACGATTCATCACCACCAGAATGTTCTGACAATGGATTTCTCATCTTTCTTGAATAACCGTTTAAGGACCACACAAAGTTTTCATTTTGTTCATAGCTGCAAGCCATAAATATTTTTGGCATTGTTTTAATTTTCTTTTACATTGTTCATCATTTGAATTAACTAATGTGGTAGTCTTTGAATCCTTATGATTGCATCAATACCAATTATATAAACATGTTTTTTCCATATATAAGGATTTCTTTTTAATTATGTCTTTACTATTTTTTTTTATATTCTTTAGGCCCACTAGGTTACTTAAAGATGCAATTATTTGGTTGTTATTAAATTATAATGCATCAATTATGTAGTGCATTATATCATGCCTGTCAGTGTAAACCTGCCAGACACAGGACTGTCTTTTCCATTGGGCAGGGTAGGCGGGTAAGGGGAGGGGGGGGGGGGGGGGGTAGGGACCCCACGAGAACAGGGGGCCTAGGAAGTCCTGGGAGCAACGTCACGGCGTAGGCGGTGTGATGACGTCACACCGGAAACCAATTCCCAGAGTGAGGTCCCCAGCAGGGCCTGCCGAAAGATAAGTCACCTTTAACAATATATTTTTTTTACCCACAGGGGGCTATATAAAGGGTCATATAACCTACAGGGGGCTATCTAAAGGGGGCTATCTCCTACAGGGGGCTAAATAAAGAGGGCTATATCCTACAGGGGATATATAATGGGGCCATATATCCTACAGGGGATATATAAAGTGGCCATATATCCTACAGGGGGTTATATAAAGGGGGCTTTATCCTACAGGGGGATATATAAAGTAGGCTATATCCTACAGGGGGCTATATAAAGGGGCCATACATGATACAAGGGGCTATATAAAGATTCAATATATCCTACAGGGGATATATAAAGGGGCCATAAATCCTACAGGGGGCTATATAAAGGGGCCATATATCCTACAGGGGGTTATATAAAGGGGGCATGTATCCTACAGGGGCTATATAAAGGGGCCATATATACTACAGAGGGCTATATAAAGGTGGCTATATCATACAGGGGGATATATAAATGGGGCTATATAAAGGGGTCATATATCCTACAGGGAGGGGACTATATAAAGATGCCAAATATCCTATAGGGAGCTATATAAAGGGGCCATATATCCTACAGGGGCTATATAAAGGGCCAAAATGTCCTACAGGGGGCTATATCCTACAGGGGCTATATAAAGGGGCCATATATCCTACAGGGGGGCTATATAAAGGGGCCATATATACTACAGAGAGCTATATAAAGGTGGCTATATCATACAGGGGGATATATAAAGTGGGCTATATCCTACAGGGAGCTATATAAAGGGGCCCTATATGCTATAATGGGTTATATAAAGGGGCCATGTATCCTACAAGGGCTATATCCTACAGGGGACTATATAAAGAGGGCTATATCCTACATTGGGCTATATAAAGGAACCATAAATCCTACAGGGACTAAATATCCAACAGGGGGCTATATAAAGGGGCCATATATTCTAACAGGGGTTATATAAAGGGGCCATATATCCTACAGGGGGCTATATTAAGAGCCAAAATATCCTACAGGGGATATATAAAAGGACCATATATCCTACAAGGGCTATATAAAGGGGCCATGTATCCTACAAGGGCTATATCCTACAGGGGGCTAAATAAAGGGGGCTATATCCTACATGGGGCTATATAAAGGGACAATAAATCCTATAGGGGCTATATATATATACAGGTGGCTATAAAAAGGAGCCAAATATCCTACAGTGGGCTATATAAAGAGGCCAAATATCCTACAGGGGTCCAGATAAAGGGGCTATATCCTATAGGGAGCTATATAAGGGGGCAATATATCCTACAGGGGGCTATATAAAGGGTTCATATATCCTACAGGGGGCTATATAAAGAGGCCAAATATCCTACAGGGGTCCATATAAAGGGGGCTATATCCTATAGGGAGCTATATAAAGGGGCCATATATCCTACAGGTAGGGAATTGGTAGGAATTGGTAGAGAAGAGGATTCTAAGATGTTTGTGCGTTAAATTCTGCAGGGACAAGTTGCAGCTGGGAGAAGTCATCATGGTCGTCTGGGCCGGATGGAAAAGAAAAGAGAAAAGAATGATTCATAGAATGACTGATCTGAGATAACGTCTCCGGTGAGTCCCTGGATGTCAGGAGTTATTTTGCATCTCTGTTAGATCAGTGCAGTAGTTACTGTCATGTGGTGGTGACCCGAGCTGGTATCTGAACACTCTGTGGTCTTTATATGGCAGTGTTGTAGGTTATACCTGAGCTGGTGTCTGACCACTGTCTGGTTTCTGTATGGCGGTGCTGTAGGTTATAAGTTTATTATCAATAATTTATATATTTGTTCCTGGGAGTGGCTGTGTTTTTTTGGGGGCCCAGTGCACCCAGTGCACAGCTCTGCCCAGGGACCCATAATGCTGAAAGACCCCCGCCAACTCCATTGGGGGCCCTATCCGGCAGGGCTAAAAAAACATACACAGACAGCAGACCTGGGGAGATTCATTAGGCCCCTGGCTAGCAAGTAAACCCATCAACTCTTTGTGAACATATCAATGGAAAGCCTTTTTTTTAAAATTTACTTTTAAGTTTGCATTAAAGAATAAATTCTACAAGCACATATACTTTTTTAAAAAAAGACACGTGTCTCAAGATGAACATTTGTATTAATTTCTAGTTATTTGTCAGTTTGAAAGACAATATTTTGAAGCCTTGCTTGTGGAATTGCATTTAACATATAAAAAAAAAAATATTTTGCTGTTTTAGTAAAAAAGACAATATAAAAAGCCTTATTTTTGCTGACATCAGGCTCATTATTAATAGTGGCTTCATTTTCATGGCAACTATTGAAAGAAAATAAATTGTTTGGGCAGTGAGGAGGAACTGCTTTAACAAGATTTCTTTTTTTTAGCATAAGATTTTGGAAGTTTGTAATAAATGTCTAATGAGATGCTTTATTTTTTTCTGTAGCTTTTTAAACAGACAGGTGTTTATGCCACAGGATAAATCTGCTTAAAGAGAACCTATCACCTAACAGACTTAAACTAAAATTACAGACATAGATATGATACCCTAATACGTATTAGTTCTGTAATTACATACGTTTCATTACTCCCTTTAAGCAACCTTCCAAAGTGCCAGAGAGTCTTAAAAAAAAGCATCCCATTTTATCATATAGTCATAGTATTTATCATAAAATCCATCTAGTTATGTCTGTGAAACTAGTTAATATATAATATATATAACTAGTTATATAATTAATTAATATCTGTGAAAAGCATCATGTTAGATACTCCATATGGCCTAAAATAGGAGTCACAGACTCCATCACATGTTCGTTTTCAGAGTTGCTAATCAGTGGATAGCAACTTTAAAACACAATCGTTCTTGGTAATTTAATATGGTTCCTTTCTGCACGGGTTTGGTTTATGAGCTTCCACCTCTCACGTACATACTCAATTCAGCAATGGCCAAACCTTAAAATTTTCAATATACTTTAATCAAATAACGATATAAAAGTTTCAACAATAGTCTATGAGGCATAGAAAAGTGCAGGTACTCATCAAAGTGCAGTGCAATCCATGTTTCTGCGATGCATAACGGTGAGGATAAGCTGGAGGACGCGAGCCGCCCGCACACCTGTGCGACGTTTCGAAGACTGGCTTCTTTCTCAGGCATGCTTGTCTATTACCTGCCTATGAGGACATATAACCTGCCTATAACCTGCCTATGGGGGACAAATACCTGCTTATGGGTCATCAAACAGCCTATGGGGGACATTAAATTACCTATACCTGCCTATGTAATTTTATTGGTATCCATTTTTATTTTTTTAAATTTACCAGTAGCCGCTGCATTTTCCACCCTGTATTTACGCGAGTTGCTTTGAATGTTTGCATGTTGCTTTTAACCTCTTAGATGCCATAGTGAATGAGACTTCAGCATGTATGTGGTTGGAAAACCATGCTGCACACCGCTCCCTTGCCCATTTTGCATCCTACAACAAGATTTTGGGGTGCTCACTAGTTATTATGGCAGTCATGGGCCTAGTAAGGGCCCCCACAGCTGCTATCTTACTACTTCTACTGCAACCTGCAGAACCTTTTTAAAAAAAATAAGCAGCATTAAAAAAAATCAAAGATAATAAAAAGTTCAAAACACTCCCCTTTTTCCATTTACATATTAAAAAAATCCCAAATTTCTTCCATATAAAAATTAGGTGCTTCTTATGGTCTAATGGTACATATAGTCCAAAAAATATGGTAGGTAAATGGCTATAAATAATCCTTTACTATGTAGAGTAACATTAATGGATTCAGGTATTACATTTGACAATGCTGTGGGGTTAAAGATAATTTTTTTACTGCATAAATGCAAGTTACTTCATTGTATGCCTTAGATAGAAAAACCTTCTAAGCAATGATTTGAAAGACATGAACAATAATACAAAACACCGCTAGAGTTATATTCAGTATAACTAAAAAAAAAAAAAAGTACACATCTAAATAGGTCCTAATTGCTTATGAAATCAAAGAAAAAAATTCACAATATATTTGAAAGCATGTGGTGGAATGGGAAATGAAATATCACTTGTTAATTTACCTATCACAACATTTGTTTCAAATACATTGTAAGCTATTTGAAAGTAATTTATAAGCTAATTGAGATTCCAGGGCGTCGAGAAATTCTATTCATTGCTTGCAAGAGTTTATAATGGAGACAATAAATGCATCAGTTTTTCAAGCCGTTTTTTACATAAAAAGCATAGCAACAATGGATAAAAACATATTGTAAAATTGATATCAAACAATCTGTTATGATTCATAATTTCACAGATGGAATGTTAAAGTATAATTTTCCTCTTTTGCTGGCCTGAAGAGCACAGTGTGCTACATTTTCTGTAGGGTAAGTAAGTGGAACAGGTGCAATATTATTACACATTGAGCTGTTATTACAATTTCATTGAAATCAACCCATGGCTTCATTTTCAATAGATTTACACTAAGTTGTATTTATATTTTTTACATCAAATGTAAAGTTTGGCATACCTCATTCAGTTCTTCTTCTGTATTGAGAAATTCTGTAACTCCACTAATAAGTTTTGAATTCATAAATAATGCTTCTCCATATCTAAAATAAAAGAATATATCATAAGATATAAATTGCAAAGAGGTTAATATTCCCATCACAGGCACAGGGAAAAGTTCAATGGTCAGTCTTAAATATGTTAAGAACATTTGCCAATAGGCACATTTCCCCACTAAAATCCTTTTTGCCCCAAATTAGAGATGGGGGAATTTTCTAAAAAATTTTATTCGGGACTTTTTGCCGAATTTTCCGACAAAAATCATTTCGTTCCGAATTACTCGACGAACCGGGAAAAAACAATATTTCCAGGCTGCAAGAGCCTGCAGGGGGCTGTCAACATTTGCTATGCTTAAATTGTAGAGGGAGCTTTGTTTTGGGCTTCATACAATGTTGTGTTTTAGATCCCCGCACAGACTGCCGCCGTTTAGAATCCTTTCAATGCACATAGGTCCCGACATGCCCCAAGACATTCTGAGGTGGGAAAAAGTAGGTCCCCAGAGTGGGACAATTACAGACGGGGGTCACGGGGGCAGCGCATGAGGTCAGGCTGGCACAAAGACATAGTGTGGGGTCACGGCAGAGCCACAGCAGCAGCATGAGGGCAACAGGGGACAAGACATTTTGAGGGGGCAAAAAAAGGTGTAGGGCCACAGAAGGGGCACAATGACAGAGTTTGAGTGACGGCGGCAGGAGAAACAGCATGGGGTTTTAGAGAGTGGCAAAAGTGACACAGTGGGGATGGCACGGCACCAGCAAAAGCAGCAGCAGGCATGAGGTCATAGAGTGGCACAATGACAGAGTGTTGAGGTTGGTGTGGCCCCCCGCGGCACTGAGGACGCACTCGATGCCAACTACTGGCTGGCAGCAGCTCTCCACTGCAAACTCGGCAGGTTGGCGGCCACACATCCAGTTTGGCTGCCCAGTAGTCCAGCGGTTTCTCTAACTGGGGTGCAGAGTGCTGTCCAAGTAGGCCACCACTGTTGGTTCAGAGACTGATCCAGGTCCTGCTGCGCTGCTGGTGGTGACTACCCTCCTCACTAGGCGGGTGAAAGGAAGCTGCTCATCAGTGACTCCAGACTTAGGTTGCTGCTGATGGAGCTGGTACTGCTCCTACCCCCTCACCTTCCCCAGCAGCCGCGGCAGTAGTAAGTGAGTGCTGAGAAACCCCCCGGTCAGACCTGTCAGAGGACGGACGATGCCGCACATAGGCAGCGGACAAATGACTATGGAGGATTTCCCTATAGTATTTAAGTTTGTCTTCCATCTCAATAGCTGGAAAAAGGCTCCCATTTTGGGCCGGTAGCGAGGTCCCAATAAGGGGGAGAGCCAGAAGTCATCCCTCCTGCCGCATGCTGACTATTCGGCTGTCACTAGCCAGGCAAATCAGCATGCTGCGGGCCATCTGCACAAGTGACCCCGAGGGCCCCCCGCCCTCCCACTGTATACTGCATGGGCTTCAGGTCATCTGCCCGTCTTCCTCATCCCATCCCCCTCCCCCGCTCCTGCCTCCCTTTTCCCACCGAAAAAAACCACTCATTTCCCCAGAAAATGCTTCTCCCCAAATGTCCTCCCCCCCTCCTCCTCCTCCCCCCCTTTTCCCCCCCGGGACTCATGTGCCGGAGATTAGTGCCACATCCCCAGCCCCTCCCCAGACATTTTTTTCAGCATCTTTTCCAGGACTGAAGCATTGAATGACGTTATTCACCCCGTGGTCCGGGCGAGGACAAATAACGTGCCCTCCTCGAAGGCCTCAAAAAAACGGCGGTGTCACGCATGAGCTGCCACTGGCTGCACAAATTTACACGGGGGAGACGGGATCCCCTGGTCATAAAAAAACGTTAAGGCCTTTCCTGTTCATACATCGGCCCAAACATGGCAGGCGGAAATTTTCCAAAGGGGGGGAAAAACGCATATCAGAGTTTTGGGGGAGGATTCTGCGCTGCAAACAAGGGGGTGTTCCGGGTTTGTACGAAGGATAAATGCATCACATTTTCCGGGCCATTTTCAGAATTTTCTGAAGACGTGAAAATTCAGGAACCTTTTCACACCAAAATTAAAAGTGCCCCATGCAGGGGAAATGGCCCATCCCTCCTGGGTGCAGCGGGGGACACCAGTTACCCCTTTGTCGTCACCCCAATTTGGCGCGGAAAAAGCCACAAAACGATTTGGGCTGCATGACGCGAGCAGTTCCTCCCCTGTTGATTCGTTCGCCGGGAAAAACCGGGTGTAGAACTGGGACACCGGTGCCCTAAAACGGGGTTCCCCAAGGGGCAGTATTGTGGGGCGAGATGGTGGTGGGGGAAAGGAGGAGGAGGCGGACATTGGCGCGGGCCACAGTTTGACAACGTGAGGAAAGGGGCTCTCCTCCAAGTTGTTTGTGCCGGGGCCGGAAAGCACTTCACCCATTTGCCGTAAAGGACATGAGGGGAAGTTAACTCCAACGCCCGGCTGCCTGCCCTTGGAACAAACCGAAAAGCTAAAGGGACGGGCCCACTTTCTGTTCTACAATTTTTTGTGCTGGTACTGCTTTTGGGAAAAAAAAAATTTCGCTTTGAACTCTCCATCTCGGCTCGGGACAACCATTGTACCTGAACGGTGCAGAGTCCACCATTTGGAAGGGGGGGACTCAGTACCCAAAAACTTGGGCAGGGGCACGGTCAGCGCTGCATTAGGATACGTTTTTCTTTTCAATCGCCCCTGAACATGCTGGGCCATGAGTACGAAAGCGGAATTGGATCGGGAGATTATGTCAAACAGCTCCCTTCACGAGGGGGGACCTTGATGGGGGCCCAAAGGCATGCGTGCCACTGGCCCCTGTGCTGCTGCGGGGGCGGGTGGCCCCACATCGAGCCCTTTCCCCAACCCTGGTGGGAGCGCATGTGTTGACGCGGCCTGGGGGCCTGTTTTCTCCCTGGCCACCTTTTACTTCGCCCCGATTCTAAATACCCCTATTCGCTCCTCCCGGTGTCTTCAAAAAAATGCCAAGCCAATACTGATTTTTTCCCCCAACGCTACCACTGAGTGAAATCTCCGCCGCTGCCGGGTTTGCCCACTTTCTTGGACCGTGAAGCGGGTTTTTTTTACCCCTGGGCCCCTTTGGGTCCCAAATCGCACCTGCAAACCTCTAACTCAGGCCACACAACCCCTTGCTGGCTGCGCCACGCCGACGGCAAGCTGACCCCTCTTCTCCGACGTGAGGCCTTTTTCACCCGGGCCCCCAAATGCGTCGGCTACACATCATCTATTTTTTTTTTCAACGCACTGCGCCTCATCACCGGGTTTTGGTATGCCCCAGGGTGACCCCTCACAAAATAACCCACCTCCCCCTCTCAACATCATACTTTGCCACCTACTGCAAGAACAGGGGGGTTTTTGGGCCCCCTTTTTCGCTGCCAAGTACTGCTGCGCCCTCCCAAATTTTTCATCCTCGCTATATAGTGGGTGAGCCCCCGACCACAAAATAATCCGGCTTTAGGGAAAACCCGGGTGGGACAGAGGCGGGCTGAGGACAGGTGAGGGCCCCCTTTACCCTCCCGGCCATGCCAACTTTTGGGTTGGTCTGACGTTCCCCCCGACCTTTGGCTGGGGTTGTAATGCACTGGGAGGAAGTGGAGCCCGTCAACCAAACAAGAACCCTTGGGGTTTCTAAAAAACACCGGCCGCTAATGACAGCGGGGATTCTGGGCCCCACAAGTGAACCCGCGCGACGTCCCCTTGCTTGCTGCGACCTGGGGCCCGTTCAGGAATGTTTGTGCCACTGCCACTGCAGGTGCAGGGCCCCACCTCTCTGCTGCAAACTGTTTTTTCTAAAATTCAGACACTGTTTGATGAAGATATTGTAATGATAAATATTACCTTTTTTGACTCCCCAAAAAACCGTAACAAACTTGGGAACCCTTTGGATATAAATTGCCTCCACAAAGGCCCGGAAAAAAATTTACTTTAATGCCGTTTAAAAAAAATCTTTTATTTTTTTGAAAGTAAAAAGGGTTTAAATTTAAACCCCGGATAAAATTATGCTACAGAATTTCTTCTGTGGCGGTTTAAAAGAAATTTCTTTTTTTGATGCAACTCAAAAAATACTTCTAAAACCCTTGGGTGTAAATTGCGCCAAAAATGAGCCACCACAAACTATGTTTGTAGGGTTACAATGCGGGTTTTTTTAACTAACCCCAAAAAAGAAAAATTGTAAAAATTAACCTTTGCTTGTGAAATTTGGCTACAGAAAATTAATATTTTGGCGGTGAAAAAGACTTTTTTTGGGTCCCACACTGAAAAACAACGCTTAATTAACCCCTGGATGTAAATTGCGCCAAAGAATTGAGCAAACCAAAAATGAATGGGATTTGTATTGTAAAACGCTGTTTCTTTTTAAAAAAATACGCAGGAACTGGGTTAGATCCCCCCTTGGGTTTCAATGTGTGTAGCAATAGGTTTAAATTTTTTGCCGCTGGACGCACACTGGTTTCAGACCAATACCCCCAAAAAATCAAAAATAAACTTAAAGAAGCATCCGAACCTGAACACCCCCCAAAAATCGCTGTATAAAAATCAGTTTTCATAAGAGCTACACCGCGCAGCAAATTCCCTGATCGTAAGGGGAAAGGAGTGGAACTCCGCGTCGGCCCGGACTTTTAGTCGGTGAGTCACAAAAACCTGCCTTTTCTGTTGGCTTCATCCTACATGCATGCAGGGTATCCCTTCTTCTCCCAAATTCTTTTTCCCCCTGTAACGCCATGTGCTCGCAGCCCTTTTTTTCAATGAAAAGATTTTTCCCCGAATACCCCAAAGTTGACTTTGTCAGAAACCCAAGTTTTTTCCTGAAATTCTAAACGAATTCCACTTCATTAGAATCAATTCGCCCATCTCTACACATAATATAAAGCAGAGACTGAAATTCTGTTCTAAACAAATTGGAAAATTGATGCTTAAAATTTACAAAAAAATTACAAAAATTTATCACAATTTGTAAAAAAAAAGTGTATGTTCTACCACGTTACTTTATTTTCCACAACAAGCATCATAGTCCCATATGGCAACACACAGCATGACGATTGTTCTGTTTAGTGGAACTGTATGATCTATGTCCTACAGACAGAACCATGTGCCTGAAGCCAATCTATTAAACACTCTTACCCATCATTTTTTGTGATCTTGTTTCCCTTCAACCTAAGAAAAAAAAATCAAATGATAATTTAAAAATAAAGTTCATACCTTGCATTTAGAATTTTCCATTTATCTCTGAAGAATTTCCAGGCTAAATCTCTTCCATGTGGATTTCTCGCTACATGAATTATAACATCTATGGCATCTTGATCCAGCACTACTTCAGAATTCAAGGATAGGTTTAGAAGCCTTTATGGTAAATGTAAAACAATGATGTTATTTTTTTTTTCATGAAAACAAAACAAAAGACATACCTTAAAAGAAAAAAAAATGCTAAAAGGCTTGAATCACACATGCAGTTTCCTGTGCTGTTTTATGTCCAGTTATTTAAACCAAAACAAGTAGTGTATAAAAACAAGTTAAAGAGTTAAAAAAAAGTTCAAAAGAGTGGGTGTTAATATAAAGTAAACACAAGAACTAGGAGACCTAAATTAAAATTGGTCGGGAGAGTGGATTAGAAAATGTGTCAGAAAATAATATTTTATAAACGTCCAGCAAATTTGGTTGTGAAATCAATAGTCAGTAAATGTAGAAGGTATTAATATTTCAGAATTTAGGCCATATTGTTAGGTCATATTCTGTTGATATGCCATACGTGTATAATATGGGACTATCCCTTTAAACATGCCTTGGATATCTAATCTAAGAAAAATACACTGATACACTAGCGATTTTGCAAGTTTTCCCACCCACAAAGAACGGTGAGGTCTGTAATTTCTATGGTAGGTACACTTTAACTGTGAGAGAAATAATCTTACAAAAAATCCAGAAAATCACATTGTATGATTTTTAAATAATTAATTTGCATTTTTTTTACATGAAATAAGCATTTGATACAACAGATAAACAGAACTTAGAATTTGATAAAGAAACCTTTGTTTGCAATGACAGAACTCAGGAATTTCCTATAGTTCTTGACCAAGTTTGCACACACTGCAAAATAGATTTTGTCCCACTCCTCCATACAGATCTTCTCCAGATCTTTCATGTTTCAGGGCTGTTGTTGGACTACATTCAGTTTCAGCTTTCTCCAAACATTTTTTTATTGGGTTCAGGTCTGGAGACTCACTTCTCCACTCCAGGACTTGGCTGTGTGTTTTTGGTCATTGTCATGTTGGAAGACCCAGCAACAACCCAACTTCAATGCCCTCACTGAAGGAAAGAGGTTGTTGGCGATACATGGCCTCATTCAACCTCCTTTCGATATGGTGCAGTCGTCTTTTCCCCTTTGCAGAAAAGCATCCCCAAAGTATGATGATTCTACACTTATGCTTCATGGTTGGGACAGTGTTGTTGGGGTTGTACTCAACCTTCTTTTTCCTCCAAACATGGCAAGTGGAGTTGATACCATTAAGATCTATTTTGGTTTCATCTGACCATATGACCTTCTCCCATGCCTCCTCTGGATAATCCAGATGGTCATTGATGAGCTTCAAATGGGTCTGAACATGTGTTGACGTAAGCAGAGGTACCTTGTGTGCCATGCAGGTTTTAATCCATGATGGTGTAGTGTGTTACTAACGGTAATCTTTGAGACTGTGGTCCCAGATCTACTCCGATCATTGACCAGGTCCTCCCGTGTAGTTCTGGACTGATTCCTGACATTTCTCAGATTCATCGTTACCCCGTTAGTTGGGATTTTGCATAGAGTCCCAGACTGAGGAAGATTGAAAGTCATCTTGTGTTTTTACCATTTTCTTATAATTGTGCCAAAAGTTGTTGTCTTCTCACCAAGCTGCTTGGCTATTGGTCCTTTAGTCCATCCCAGCCTTGTGTAGGTCTACAACTGTGTCCCTAGTGTGCTTTGACAGTTCTTTGGTCTTGACCGTGATGGAGAGGTTGGAGTGTTTGGATTGGTGTCTTTTATACAGGTAATGAGTTCAAACAGGTGCAAGTAATACAAGTAATAAGTGCAGAGTAGGAGAGTTTCTTAAAGAAAAACTAATAGTCTGTGAGAGCCAGAATTCGTGCTGATGGTAGGTGATCAAATACTTATTTCATGCAATAAATTCAAATTAATTATTTAAAAATCATACAATGTGATTGTTTTGGATTTTTTTTCTCTTTCACAATTGAACTGTACCTTACATTTCATTCTAGATTACTCTGATAGAAAGTGGAGTTCATATTTGATTTAATGACTGCAAAGTGCCCAGTTCCTGTGGATGCAAAACAAGCCAACATCATTGTTCTTTTACCACTGTGCTTTACAGTACATATAAGCAGATATAAATGTGGCACTCTGTATTATCATCAAGCATCTCCACGTTGGTCTCGTTGGTCCAAAGAATTAAACTTTGCAAACTTAACCCCTTAACCAACCATGACGTATTAGTATGTCATGGCGGTGTTAAGGGAGTATGGAGCGGGCTCACTC
>JAODAL010047260.1:0-30119 GCA_025379985.1 Phyllomedusa bahiana | reverse complement strand
CCCAACGAGGAACACGGAAGTTCAGCTGTCGGGGCCCTGTAGTTATAGGGGTTTACAGTGAGTAGCCAGGGTGCGTCAGTCTTATTAACCCTTTTTTTCACGCCCTTTTGCAAAGATCCTATTTTTGAACATATCCCCGGGGCCCCCTTTTTTTGGTTGGGGGCCCCTTAAAGGTTTATCCCCTATTGTAAAACCCCTTTGTACTCCTTTAACACCCGGGCCTGACCCCAAAACCACCCAAAAAAATGACCTTTCGGAAAATCAGAACAAAAATTTGCCCCAAAGAAATGAATATTGAAAAAAAAGATTTTTTTCAAAGGCCTTTTAAAGAACCTTTTATGGTGTGCTGACCCAAGCTCAGGCCATTCAAAAAATTTTGGTATAACCAGTGGGTTGTTTGGGGTCCCGGGGCCCAAGTTCAAAAATATGGGTTTGTGGGGGGGAAAAGGTAGTCATGGCCTTTGGTTTTGGGGGTTTTTCTGTGTGTCTGAATTCTGCCCTGCCTTAAAGGCTTGTTGAGGTGGTAAAAAACGATTGCCCCCATGTAACCCTTTTAGGCTTCTGCCCCCAAAGGCCTGTGCTATGGTATTTGTCATTGTACTGCTGGCACATTCCTGATGTTTTCCACCGTGACTTTAAACAAAAGGAAGAGGACACTTTCGGGAGGGTCTCCAGTAGGTCAAAGAGCATGCCCCAAATTTCCCTGCTTTCTACTGTAAAATTTGTGTGGGGGAAGGAAATTACTGACTTTAGTTTTTGGGGGAATCAAGGAGGGGACCCCCCAGAAAACTGCTGTTCTTTTTGTTTTGCCTTAAATGCGTGGATCAGTCGCAGGCAATGTATCATTAACCCACTCATTTGTAAAATTTGCTGCCCAAAATTTCCCAACCCTTGGGGAGCTAAAGGGAAATAACCCAAAATTTTCCTCCTCTTCATCCTCCTTCTCAAATCTGTGCCAAACCTCTTACCATTTGAAGGGAAATCGCCCCAACCCCCCCGATGTCCAGCCATGCCTCATCATCCTCCTATTTTCCCCTTTCCAGAGAGTCCCCAAAACCTGGTACCCCTCATGCACTGTACACTTTTGAGTTTGAAGGGGGTTGTCCTGAAACCACCCCTGGACCCTGAATCACCACCTAAAAAAAAACCTAAAAAATTTGGAAAAATTTGGGGGCCTTTTCAAACATCCTCCAGCGAGTTAAAAATTTGTTTTTCCGCATTTGTGTCCCCCTTTCCTCCTTATCACTGCTGGGATTTGCGGCCGCAGAGTGTTAACACTTTTTTCCCCAGAAAAATTTATCACCACAAGGGTCATACTGCCCAAGGGCATTGTACTGACTGACCATTTTGGTAAAAATCTTCAAAACTAGCAACCCATGGTGCAGACCCTTCTTTAAACCTGCCCCACTTTATGGCTCAACACCCCGAGGTCTTCCCCCACTGTTTTGCCCAAGCCATTTGACCTTAATTTTGCATAATGGCATTGCGCTGCTCCCACAATCGCTGGAGAAAGGTGGAGGGGGGAATTCCAGCGTTTTCCCACGCCAAAAAATGAAAACATTTGATGGGGGCTTTTTTTAAAACAAAATTTCCGCTTGTTAAAAAACTTACATCCCTTGTTTGCAGGTCAAAAAAGGGCCTCCTCCCTTGCCCTTTTTTTCAGTGCAAAAAATTGGGAAATGGGGACCTGAAATGCAGCTGGGGCTTGCCTTTCATACATTTATTTGTTTAAAATAGGCATAGCATACTTTAAACTTTTAAAGTCATCACTAGTCCAAAAAAAGCCCTTTGAAGGTTAGTAAGCAAGTAGAAATATCGGGTTTAAATACTTTTTATACTTTACCATTCCATGGGATGCGGGGAGCAGTTTGGAAAAACCCAAAAATGAGCATTGCACAGTTTCAACATTTTGAGGAAAACTCCCCCCCCTTTTTTCAAGCATGATGCTGTTTCGGCTCTTTTTCCTTTTTTTTGTATGTTAAAAAAACCTTTAACCCTTACCATACTGGGAATTTTTTAAAAAAACCTCTAAAATTTTGGCCCTCATTGGGGGCCTTTTGGATTTTTGGAATCCTTTTTAAAACAAACCCAAAATAAGCCTCTTTTTTAAAAAGGATTTTTTTTTTATATGCTTTTTGTTGTTCCCCTTTTAAATACTTTCTAGTTTTAACCATTAAGTTCAGATAGTTTTGTTTTAATTGGGAAAAAAATTTGGCTCGTTTAACTTTTTGGTTTTCCCCTTTAGGGGTTTTTTTACTTTTTCCCTTTTTCTTGTTCAGTCCCTTTTTTTTCTTTTTTCTTTTTAATTATTTGAGGGCGGGGAATCTATGTTCATTCAATCTATTTTGATGTTTTTTCTTGTTTGCCCATAAAAAAAGTAGCCCAAAGGGCTTTTTCCTAACTTTTTAGTTTAAGTCTTTAGAATACAGGGGGGAAAAAAATTTTTAAATGGGGATAGTGTTTCCCTTTTTTGAGGGGGGATTATTTTCAGCCCCTTTAAATTACAGAGGAAAAAATTTTGCCCGGGTTGGGGCCCGGGGAAATGTGCCTCTTTTTTGTGTATTAGTATTTTTTTTCGATTTTTTGTGGGATTTTTCTTCGATTTTTTTTTTTAGAAGACATAAATTTCTCTCCAATTATGCCCTTTTAAAAAGGACTTTTTTGGGAGTTTTTTTTTAAAAAAATTTTGACCAATTTTTTGGGTCACTTTGGGTATTTTTCCAGTTGTTAACAATCCTCTTTTTTTACGTTGTGCATAAATTTTAATTTTTATTTCGTCACAAAACATTATTTCTATTCTCTTTTTTTTCCTTTCGTTTTTGTGTAAAAAATTTTTCTCTCTTGGCTTTTTTTAAATCATGTTGCCAAACTCTTTTTTTTCTATTGGATCATAACCTTTTGGGGGAAATTTTTTGGGGATTTTTAATTTGCGCATTGTTTTAAAGTATAGTTCTTCATTTGGAACAAATACATTTTAGGTGGATAAATTGCCCTTTGGGAAAAATCCCTTTTAAAAGGTTTTGAGGGGCATGAAAGTGGCTTTGTGTATTTAAAATTGTTGAAGTTCAAAATTCTTTTGTAAAAAGGGTTTTAGTTATTATTTGGTCTGATTTTTTGGGGAATCTCTACACTAGGAAAAGTATGACTTTTTTTTTTTTTTCCCCCATAGTGAACTGTTTTAAAAAGGGAAAACCTTTTGGGTTTAAAGGTGCTTTTAAAAAATTTAAAATTTAACTGAGTATCACTCCCCTCTCCACAAAAACCCATGAAATCATCCACATATCTCCACCTTTTGCAAAAAAATTTTTTTTTTTAAAAGCTGAATCAAAAAAAAAATTTCTTTTCCATTACTTTATATATAGATTAGCTAAAGTTGGCGCAAAAGGAACCCCATAGAAGTCTTTTTGTCGCTGAAGTACGCTGAGATCCAAAACGAAAAAATTTTTTGTCGTATGACCCTCCAACAATGTCATAAAAAAACAAAAATCATTGCTTTATCATTTTGTGTGGTCTTCCTTTTAAAGCTTCATGAACTGCTTCCATCCCTTCCTCTATTGGGATTTTTTGTGTATAACAAATTTTAAATATCCAAAGTAAAATTTTAAAATGATTTCCCCCTTTTACTTTAAATGGTTTTAAGGGGACGAAAAAAATTGGCCTGTATTTTTTAGCAGTGGGGAAAAACGATTTCCCTGTTTTTGAAAAAAAACTTCAACAAAAACCGCTAGTGGTTCAAAACAAAGAGTTCACACGGAGATTTTGGGTCCCCCGGGCCCGAGATTTTAAAGTTTTTATGAACCTTGGAACTAAAAAAGTAGATGGGTATTTTAGGTGAATCTTTTTTAATGATTTTTTTGTATTCCCAAAAAAATATTTAGATGACCAGCTTCCTCTACCGTTTGTTTTTAAAGATTTGTTGTATATGTTGTTGGGTCTTTTATCTAATGGTTGATATTTCGCAATGTCAGATTAAATTTGGGGGCATGGGGTTTTCTTTTTATTGTGTTTCGGTTAAAAATATGTTGGGACCCCCTTTGTCAGTCGCCTTAAGATGATACCATCATAATTTTTTTAACTCTCTGACGCCCCTTTTTTTTTTTTTAGACATATTAGATGTTTTATCATTTTTTTTTATCTGAAACCCGGTTGGTTTAATATGTCCTTTTTTCACCCAAAATGTTCAAATAGTTAAAGTTGTAAATTTTATCTTGAAACAAAATTCCAAAATTTTCATGGCAAAATTTTTTAGGAAAGTTTGTTAAATCTTTTATTCTTATTAGGGGATTGTTGGAAAAAAAATTTTAACCCAATTTCTTCTACAAAAAAACCCATAAAAATCGACCAAAAAAATCAAACAAATCCATTGTAAACGTAGGCACAAAGTTCAGTCCCTTATTTTAAAACCAGAAAAGCTGTGATGGAGTGAGTCTTTTTAAGAAATAATTTTTTAAAAGTTCATCTTTTGTTTTTTTTTTGTTTTTCTGTTTTTTGGTTTTCTTTTTATTTTTTTTTTTCTCTCGTACCACCAGCGCTCCCATCGCTGTCTTCCTGAGAGGGTTGTCTTCTAAAAAATTTTTTGGGGTTTTTACTCTTTGAAAGTAAATTGCATTGGTTGCTTTGGTGGTTCTTCTGGTGTAGACGTTTTTATCAGAGAATTTTTTCTTTTTTTTGACCCATAATTTTTGTTTTTCCCATTTGGGGGATCTTTCTTCCCCCCATGAGTAAACTCTTCCCTGTAAATAGTCCTTTTAAAGTCTCTCTCGAATTTCTTTAATTTTTCCCATTGGAAATGTTTGGAAATTTTTCATTTTTCCAAAACTTGTTTTTAATTCCTGTTGAGTTATTTTATATTTTCTATTGGCAAAATTTTTTTTTTTTTTTTTTTTTTTATTCCTTTCAAAGATGTTAAACTCATTTTTTTACCTGCTAAATGCTTGTTTTAAGGTGTTGGGTGGTGGGAAAAATCAGGAAAACCATAAAAATATCTATTCCCCAGGGCGGGAAAACCCTCGTTTTTTTATATTTAACCCTTTCTGGGAGGAGTTTTTGGTAAGAGAAAGGGGATTTTTAATCCTTTGGAATGGTTTGTTTTAAAGTATTTTGTTAAAGTAGTGGCGTGTAAAGTTTAAAATTAATTTCTTTTTTCTTTTTAGCTTCTAGGGTCTTGGGGGGTTTTTCCCTTTTTTTTCCCTTTTAAAATTTTTGGTCCCAATTCAGACCCGGTGTTCTGTTGTTTTAAAATTTCAAGGCATTGGGTTAGGGGAAAAAAGAACCCTATCAGTTGGTTGTCCGTTTAAAAGGGCTAATTTCCCCAAAAAAATTGGGATCAAACAATGTAGGTTTGTTTATTATTTGGGGGTTTTAAGGGAAAAACGTCTCGGGTTTTGTAAACAAAAATCCACTTTTTAATAAACTTACATCCACTTGCTAGCGGTCAAACAAAGGGGGCCCCCTCCCTTGCCCTTTTTTCAGTGGAAAAAAAAAATTTTAAAAAGAGACCTGAAAAGCGCTTTCCCCTTGCTTTAAAACATTTATTTGAATTTTAATAGACTTAGCATTACATTGAAGTTCAAATCATCCTAGTCCTATAAATTTTTTGAAGGTTTTTTTAAGCAAGTGTAAATATCCGGGGAAAATACCCTTTTTATATTTTACCCCTTCCATGGGTTTGCAGTGGAGCAGCTTGGACAACCGACTGAGCATTGCCCGGGATGCAAAAATTTTGAGGAAAAACCCCCCCCTTTTTTTTAAGCATGCACGTGTTTGCTCACTTCCCTTTTTTAAAGTTTTCAACCAAATTAAACCCCTTTCCATACTAGACTTAAATTTTTAAAAACAATCTAAAATTTAGGTCCTCATTGAGGGCCCTTTTTGGGTTTTTGGGAAACCCAAATTTTTAAATATCCAATAAGCCTCTTTTTTTAAAAAGATTCTTTTTATATGCTCCTCTGTTGTTACCCTTTTAAAACTTTCTAGTATAAACCATCTTTAAATTTAGATTGTTATGTTTTTTAAATTTGGAAAAAAAGTCTCGGTTTCCCGTGTTTTCACCCCCTACTTTTTTTTTCTCTTCCCCTTCTTTTGTTCAAATACCTATTTTTTCTTTTTTTTGTTTAAATATTCTGATGGGCCCCGATTTTTTGTTATTTCAATTTTCACTTTTTTGTTTATTGTTTGTCCTATATACCCCGTAGCCCAAGGGGATTTTCAGCATTAGTTTAAAGTCTTTAGCATGCAGGTGAAAAAAAGTTTTAAAGGGGATAGGGGTATTCCCCTTTTTGGGGTGATATACTTCAGACCCCTTTAAAAAAAAAAAAAAAAAAAACAGAGGAACAATTTTGACATTTGAGGCAAGAAAATGTGCCTCTTTTTTGTGTATTTTAGTATTTTTGTCGACTTTTTTCAAAATGTTTTTAAATTCTGAAGACACCCAATTTCATCTCCTAATGACGACCTTTCGAAAGACTATTTTTGGAGTTTGTTTAAAAAATGACCAATTTTTTCGTCACCTTTGGAGTATATTCCAGTTTTTTCCAACAATCCCAAATAAAAGAATAAGATTAAACAAACATACCTAGAAAATTGTGCATGAAAAGTGATTTTGATCCAGAGATAAAATGTACAACTTTAGACATATGGTCAGATAAAAAATGTAATGATAAAATATCTAATATGTCTAAAAAAAGAAAAAGAGGCAGTCAGAGAGTTAAAAAATGATGATGGTATCATGTGGGCGAGCTGACAAAAGGTGGGTGCTCCCAGTATTGATGAATCGTACACAAAAATATAGAAGAAGCCATGTCCCCAATTATCTGACACTTGCGTTAATAACCATTAGATAGAGATCCTACAAGGGGATATTACAAAAAAATCATTAAACAAACAGAAAAGGAAGCTGCTCATCTAAATATAATTTTGGAATACACAAAAAAGTCATTAATAAAAGATTCACCTAGAATACCCATCTACTATTTAGTTCCGAAGGTTCATAAATCTTTAAAATCTCCGCCCGGTAGACCGATAGTTTCCGGTGTGAACTCTTTGTTAGAACCATTAGCGGTTTTGTTGATAGTTTTTGCAAAGACAGGTAAATCGTTATTCACACTGTCTAAAAGATACAGGCCAATTTTTACGTCAGTTAAATACCATTAATGTAAGTGAAGTCAGTATAATGTGTACTTTGGATATCAAATCGTTATACACAAATATCCCAGTAGAGGAAGGTATGGAAGCAGTTCATGAAGCTTTAAAGGAAGACAACACACTTGATAATGCAATGAAATTTAAATTTCTTATGACATTGTTGGAGATCATACTGACAAAGAATTTTTTTCGTTTTGGGTCTCAGCTGTACTTGCAGCGACAGTGGTCGATGGGGTCTCCTGTCGTGCCAAGTTTTGCTAAACTATATATGACGTCATTTGAGAAGAAATTTGTTTTTGAATCTAGCTTTAAACCATATATTGTGCAAGCGTGGAGATATGTGGATGATGTCATTCTTTTGTGGAGAGGTATGATACCAGTTAAATGAATTTGTAATGCACCTTACCAACAGGGTTTTTTGATACAGTTCACTATGGAGAAAAATCAGAAAGTAAAACGTTACCTAGATGTAGAGATTCAAAAAAAATCAACCAAATAAAAAAACTACACTTTATACTAAAGAATTAGAACGCAACTTTTACTACAAAAAAGCCAGTTTTCTTTCCCCCTCAAACCAAAAAAGGGTATTCCAAAAGGGGAAAAATTTATCCGCGTTAAAATTTAATTTTGTTCCACTGAAAAAACAATACTTAAAAGCAATGCCCAAAATTAAAAACCAAATTTACAAAAAAGGTTATGACCCAATAATTTAGAAAAGTAGGCAACATGTAAAAAAAAATTGCCAAGAGAGAAAATTTTTTAACAAAAACACAAAAGGGGATAAAAAAGAGAAAAAAAATTTTTGGGGACGAAAAAATGATCATCATCCAACAATAAAAAAAGGGGTTTGTTAAAAAAACTGGAATAAACTCCAAAGTGACAAAAAAATTTGGTCATTTGTTTTTAAAAAAAAATTTCCAAAAAAATAGTCTTTCAAAAAGGGTTTCGTAAAAATTAGGAGATGAATTAAAGCTTCGATTTAAAAACATCTGAAAAAAGTCACAAAAAAAAAACTAAATACACAAAAAAGGGAAACATTTCCAGTGCCTCAACTTTTCAAAATTGTTCCTCTGAAATTAAAAAGGGGGTGGGCTGAAGAAAATCCCCCCCAAAAAGGGATACAAAACCCCCAAATTAAACTTTTTTTTAAAACCTGCTTTTCAAAAAGTTTTTATCTAAATTTAAAATGTCCCTTTTGTGGCTTAGGGTTTATTTTAGGAAAAACCCAAGTGGGAAAAAACAAAGGAGTTTGGGAATGAACTTTAAAATTAAACCATCAAATAAAATAAACAGAAAAAAAAAAAAAAAAGGTATAAACAAAAAGAGGGAGAGAGTAAAAAAATTTGGGTGAAAACACAGTAGCGAGCCCATTTTTTCAAAATTTAAAAAAAAAACTAGAGATGGGCAAATTTTTCCCAAATTTCCCGTTTTGTTTTCCCGGGCAAAAAATAACTTCATTCCAAATTTAACTTCGGCACGAATCACGTTAAAAAACAGCAAATTTCCACTGCCACAGACCCGCAGGGTGCGTAGAAATTGTCCCCATGTTTAAAAAATGCAGGGGGAGCGGGTTTTTTGGCTTAAACCCCAATGTTGTTTTTGTATGAAACCCCAAAAGATTTGCCGCCCTCTTAAAATTTCCTTAATAAAAAAAATTCCCTGGGGCACTTAAAGGGCAAAACAAAAAAAAAAAAAACTGAAGGGGGAATGTAGCCTGATAAAAGTCATGGCAGGAAAGCGGGAAAAAAAACAAGCTGAGAGCCAGGGGCAACATTAGTGAAAAGTGTGGGGGTGACCCGGAGGCCACAGCAGCATGGGGTTCAAGAGTGGCACAATGACTTTTCGGGAGGTGGCAAAATCAAATTGGGCCACAGAATGGGGCAAAAAGAGTGGAAAAGACAAAATTTTGGTAGGCCCACGGAAAAGCCCCACCAGCAGCATGGGGGTCAACAGGGGCCACAATGACACAGTTTGAAGGTGACGGAAAGCAGCCAAAAACAGCACATGGGGGTTTCAGACGGGGGGCACAATGACAGTGTGTAGGTCAAGGCAGCGGCCCCAGCAGCAGCTTTAGGAGAGAGTGGCACAATGACAGTGTGTAGGTCCCCCCAGCCCCCCACAGAGCAGCATGGGGTTTCAACAGTGCAAAATTTGACATTCGGGAAAGGTGGAAAAAAACAGGAGTAGGCCCCAGATTGGGCAAAAAACACAGTGTGTGGGTCACGGCAGCAGCCCAAGCACCCAGCATAAAGTCAGACAGTGGACAATGAAAAGAGTTTGGAGGTCACGGCAGAAGCCGGGGAGCCGCAGCATTAGGTCAAATTTTTGGCAAAAGGGACAGAGTGTGTAGGTCCGGGCGCAGCCCACCCACAGAAATAGGTCAGACATTGGCCCCAATGACACATTTGGGTAGGTAGGGCAGCACCCACAACAGCAGAAAATGGGGTTTTCAACAGGGGCCCACAATGACAGTGTGTGGCAGGGCAGCAACCACGGGCACAGCATGAGGTCAGACAGGGGGCACAATGACACAGTGTGAAGGCCCAGGGCAGCAGCCACAGCAGCAAAAGAGGTCGGGACAGTGGCACAATGACACAGTGGGTTAGGTCCCCGACAGCACCACAGCACAGCATGAGGCGGGGAAAAGTGCAAAGGGACCCCCAGGGGGTGGGCCCACGGCAAAAAAAGACACAGCAGCGCAAGGGGTTCAGCCCAGTGGCACAAATGACATTCGGAGGTGGAAAAAAAAAAAGGGGGGTAGGCCACAGAGTGGGACAAGGGACACAGTGTGGAGGTCACGCACCCAGCCGGGAAGGGCCCAAAAGCACCCCAATGGGGTTTTCGGGACAGTGGCACAATGACAGAGTTTGGAGGTCACGGCAGCACCACACCCACGCATGAGGTCAGACAGGGGAAAATTTACACAGGTAAAGGGTCCCCGGCGCACCCACACAGCGCATGAGGTCAGACAGGGGGCACAATGACACAGTGGAAGGTCAGGGCAAAACCCCACGCAGCAGCATGGGGTTTAAGACAGGGGCACAATGACATTTGGAGGTGGCAAAATCGGGAATAGGCCACAATTTTACAATGACACAGTGTTTAGGTCACGGCAGCGCCACAGCACAGATGGGGTCAACATGGGGCCAAAAGGGACATTTTTGGAGGGGGCAAAAACGGGAAAGGCCACGAGTGGCAAATGACAGGAGTGGATTCACGGAAAGCAGCCAACGCGGGCAGCAGAGGTCAGAAGTGGCCAATGACAGAGGGGGTGGGTGGGGGGCAAAACCAGCCCCTTTTTTAAAAGGGAAGGTTGGAGGCAGATGGAGAAACTGTCAGCAATGGTGGAAACAGGGGGGGCATCAGAATGTGGTTGAGGAGGTTTTGAACCCGGGACTAAATTTTCTCACATTTTGGGTGAGGCGTAAAGGGGCGGGGATTTAGCCCTGACCCCAAAAAGGCTTTGGTGTGGGGAAATCCTGGCCAAAACCACCCCTGATTCATCTTAAAAAAAGGGGTCAGTGTTCCACTTTTCCCGGGTGGCCCAAGTGGTTCCCTTTTGGGGTAACGATGGCCCCCGCCACACGGGAACCCCCGCTTGTTTCCACATTTACGGGCCCGGGCCCAGGCCCAGCTTCCCCACTGAAAACTGGGGAAAAGTTCGGCCACACACCCAAATTTTGGGCTTCCCCCAGTAGTCCAGCAGTTTTCTAACTGGGGTGGGAAAGAGTGCTTTCCAAGTGGGGCCACCCCCTTTTTGGCCACCCCCAAGTGGGTCTGCTCCGGGTCCTGTTTGCTGCTGCTGGCGACTGCCCCCCCCCCCTTAAAGGGGTAAAGGAAGCGGTCATCAGTGACTGCGGGTTTTTAAGGTTGTGCTGGGGGGCGGGTTTACTGCTCCGCCCCCCAAACCCCCCCCGGGCAGCCGTGGCATTAAAAGGGTGACGCTGAAAAACCCCCCCTTCAGACCTGTAGAGGAGGGACGTTTGTCGAAAAAGGGGGCCAAGGGGGCCAATGACAACGGGGATTTCCCCATAGGTTTTTGAGTTCGTCCTCCCTCTCAATGCTGGGAAAAAGGCCTACCTTTTTGGGGACCCGGAAGCGGGGGAAAAAAAAAAAAAAAAAAATAGGGGGTGGAGACCCAAAGAAGTCCCCCCTTTTCCGGATGCTAAATTTTCCGGGGCTTTCACTAGCCAGGCAAACCCAGAAATTCGGCGGGCCATCTGCACAAGTACTCCGAGGGGCCCTGCCTCCTTCCCAAACTGTATACTGCCACGGGTTTGGGGGGTCATCCCCTTGGGTTTTCCTCATCCCCCATCTACCCTCCCCCAAACTGCCCCTGCCTTCCTCTCTTTCACCGGGAAAAAAACCCCACCTTTTCCCACCAAAAAAATCATTTGCTCCAATGTGCTCCTCCTCCTCCTCCTTTCAGTCCCCCCCGGGGACCCCCATGTGGCCCGCGAAATGTAGTCCCCAAGTCCCCATTTCCCCTCCCCAAACAGATTTTTCACCCACTGTTCCGGGAAACTTTGAAGCGGGGAAAGACGTTATTCACCCCGTAGTCCTGGCGACGGGACAAATAATTTCGCCTCCTCAAAAGGCCCCTAAAAAAAACGGCAGGTGTCCCCCGCATGGGGGGGGTGCCCCCCGGGCTGACATAAAAGTTAAAAAGGGGAGAAACTTCTGTCGCCTGGATAAACAAAAAATCTTTTAAGGCCTTTTTCTCTGTTCTTTACAGTCGGTCCAACAGGGTGCAGGCGGGAAATTTCCCAACGGGGGGGAAACATCGCATATAAGTGCGTTAGGGAGCCGCCCCCGCTGCAACCCCGGGGAGGGTGTTCTTGGTTTTCTACAATTTGGATAAAGTGCATGCACATTTTTCCGGGCCTTTTTTCAAATTGTTCTAAATCTGGAAGACATCAAAACCCTTTTTCCCACAACCAGATTAAAACACGTGCGCCATGGGGGGTGAAAATGGACCTCCCCCCTCGGGTGCAGTTGGGGGGGGGGGGGAAAAACACCTCCCCCTCCCATTTGGGGTGCCCACCTTTGGGTTCCCGTTTTGCATTTGGGGGGGAAAAACCCCACACATCGTTTTTTTCGCTTTACGCAGAGATTTTCCTCCCCTGTGGGGATTTTTCCCCCGAGGCAAGCCGGGTGTAAAACCTCCCGTGGACACCGCTGTGCCCTCCCCCAAAAATGTGTATGAGGGAGCAGTATTTTGAAGGGGGCCTGAGATTTTTGGGGAAGGAGGAGGAGGCGGGACTTTTTGGGCGCGGGGCCGCAGTTTCCCAACGTGGAGGAAAAGGGGCATCTCCTTTCAAGTTTTGGTGGGGGCCTGGGCCGGAAGAAACTTTTCACCCAGTGGGCCGTAAAGGACATGTACGGGCCCTGACCGTATTACAGCTCCAGACTTCCGCGTTTCCGGGTGCACCATGGAAAAAACCGATAAGCCAAGAGGGCCCAAAACTTTGTTCTACATATTTTTTGAAGGCGGGTACTCCCTTTTGGAAAGAAATTAGGGCCCTTGGGAAAAATTTCAACTGGGCCCCGGGGCACAAGCCTTAGTTCTTTTGAAGGGTGAGAGCCCCACCATTTGGAAAGGGGGGGACTGCGGGAACCAAAAATTTGGACAGGGAAAGGCCCCAGCTGCTGCACCTTAGGTTTTTTTTGGAGCATACTGTTGTCTCTTTGCAATGGGCCTGCAAAGACTGCTGGCGCCATCTGTAGCAAAGGGCAGGCACTGGACCGGGAGATGAGTAAAAGAGAAAAGCTCCCTTCTGCAGAGGTGGTTTGGGGGCCTTTGGGATGGCTGCAATGGCTTTCGTTCCACTGGGGCACTGCTGCTGCTGCTGCTGCTTTTTTGTTTGGGGCCCCCCCCGGGGAAGGACCCCACATTGAGCCCTTTTTCCCCCCGGGGCCCACCGGATGGTGACGTTTAAAGGTTGCCCAAAGGGCCCGGGTCCCAAATTTAGCTCCCTGGCCCCGCTTCATTTTCCCTGCTTACAGATTTTTTAACAAAAAAAACCCTTTTTCCCGGCTCCTCCGGTGTCTTAGCAAAAACTGCCAACCCCCGGGAGTATGGTTTTTTAACCGCCAACGCTCCGAATTTTGGGGACTACTCCCCGCCGCTGCCTCGCTGAGCCCCGTCCCTCTACTTTCTTGGACTGCGAAGCGGGTTTTTTTACCCCCCTGGGCCCCTTGGTCCCGACCCCACACTTCTGCATCCTTGGTGCCCCACGGGCCCCACGGGGGGCCCCCTTGCTGGCTGCGCCGCTGCCCACGCGCAAACTGGGCGCCCTCTTCTCCTGACCTTTATGAACCCTTTTCCTCACCCGGCTCAAAAGTGCGGTTTGGCTCCCTTATCATTTATTTTTGTTTCAAACGTCCACTTTTGTCCCAAAAACTGGGCTGGAAAGCAGAGGCGACCCCCCACAACAAACCTTTTCCCTGCCACTATCAACATCTAAAACTTTCCCCCCCTACTGCAAGAAGCAGGGGAAAATTTGGGCCCCAAATTTTTTCGCTCCCAAAAATAGTTTTTGGGCTGCCCTCCTCAAATTTTTTAAACACCTCCTAAAATGTGGCGCTGAGCCCAGAACCCCTAGTAGATCTCTGGTGAGGGGAATAGGGGGGGAAAAAAGAGGTGGGTTGAGGACAGGTGAGGGGCCGGGGGGGGGGACCCGCTCCCGGGCCATGCCAACCCAAGGGGTTTTGTCTGTCGTTCCCCCCAAAAATTGGCTGGGGTTTTTAGATGTCATCTGGGAGGAAGTGGGGTGACCTAGTAAACCCAAACAAGAACCCTTGGGGGGCTAAATCAAACACCCGGCCCCCTAGATGACAGCGGGGATTTTTGTCCTCCCGAGTGACCCCGCTGCGGAAACCCCTTGGGTGGCTGCGACCCGGGGGTGGAAAATTTGTGCCTCTGCCACTCCAGGTGAAGAGCTTTCCAAACCCCTCTTTCGACTAAAGTTTGTTCTAAAAAATTTCAGACACTGTTTGATTAAGAAAAAAGTATATGATAAATTTCAACCCTGTATTTGATCCCCAAAAGGACCCAGTAACAAGCTTTGGCAACCCTTGGATATAAAATTTCGCTCCACAAATGGGGAGGGAAAAAATTTACTTTGTATGTGCCGTTTAAAAACTCCCTTTTTTTTTTAAATGGAAATAAAAAAACACAAACAGGGTTAATTAACCTTGGGGATTTAATTTTGGGGTACAGAATTTCTTTTGGGGGCGGTGAAAAACAAAAATTTCCTTTTTTCTGAGTACAACTGCAAACAAAGCTTAATTAAACCCCCGGATTTTAAATTTCGCCAAAGAATTGAGCCCCACAAACAAATAGCTTTGTAGCGTGTTTTCAATACTTTTTTTACCCCCAAAAACAAGAGGTAAAGGGAAAATAAAACCTTTTGCTTGTGAATTATGCAACGGAAAAATTTTAATAAATTTTTGGGGTTGAAAATGACGGTTTTTTTGGGGTTACCACAGCGAAAAACAACGCTTAATTAACCCCCCGGAAGTAAATTGCCCAAAACAAACGAGCCCCCACAAACAAAATAGCTTTTTTAAAAGTTTTACAATGGCTTTTTTTTTACCTTCCAAAAACAAGAGATAAAAAATTTTTTTAAAATTTTCCTTCGCTTGTGAAAATTTTTACAAAGGGAAAAAAGTTTTAAATTTTGTCGTTGAAAATTACGGTTTCGGGAAAACCACAGCTGAAAAACAACGCTTTTAAATTTAAAAACCGGGGTGTAAAATTTCCCAAAGAATTTTAGCCACCCCAAACTAGTAACTTTGTAGCGGTTACAATGGGTGTGTTTTTTGCGGGCCCCAAAAAACAAAAGGGTAAAAATTGTAAAAACCTTTGTTGTGAATTTTTGCTTTCAGGAAAAATTAAAAAAATTTTGGCATTGAAAATGACGGTTTCTTTGGGGGGCACCACAACGAAAAACAACGCTTTAAATTAAAACCCCCGGATGTAAATTGCGCCAAAAAAAATTAGCCACCCCAAAACTAAAAATTTTTTAAGTGTTAACCCAAAGCCCCTGTTTTTTCGCCCCACAAAAAGAGATAAAATTGAAAATTAAAACCTTTCTTGTAATTATGCTCAGGAAAAATGTTATATTTTGGGGTTTTAAAATACCCTTTTTTTGGGGTCACCCCAGTGAAAAACAACGTTAATAAACCCTGGATTTTAAACTGCCCCCAAAGATTGAGCCCCCCCAAACTAGTAACCCTTTTTAGAGTGTTACAATGCGGGTTTTTTTTTTACGCCACACAATAAGAGATAAAATTTTTAATTAACCCTTTTCTTTTGAATATGCTACAAAAAAAGAAAATAATTTTTGGGGTTTTAAAATGACGGTTTTTTTGGGATCACACAGCGAAAAAAAAACGCTTAAATTTAAAAACCCGAAGTAAATTGCGCCAAAAAAATTTTAGGGCCACCCCAAACTAGTAGCTTTGTAGCGTGTTTCAAAGTTTTTTTTTTTTAAAGCTTCACAAACAAGAGATAAAATTGTAACTAAACCTTTCCCCTTTTGAATTAGGCTAAAAGGAAAAAATTTAAATAAATTTTTCCTTTAAAATGACGGTTTCTTGGAAACACCACAGCTTTAAAAACAACGCATAATTTTAAACCCCCGGATGTAAATTGCGCCAAAAAATTTAACACCAAAAAAACTTTGTAGCTTTGAAACGTTTTACAAACGTAATTTTTTTCGGGCCCCCCCAAAAAGGGGGATAAAATTGTAAATTTAAACCCTTTGCTTTTGAATTATTTCTACGGGAAAAAATTTTTAAAAATTTTGGCGTTGAAAATGAGTTTTCTTTGGGGGTCCCTTTATTTAAAAACAAAGGGTTAAATTTAAACCCCCGGGTAAAAAAACGCCAAAAATTGAGCACCAAAAAAAAGAAGTTTTAATTTTTTATTTAAAAAAATGGGTTTTTTTCTTTAAAAGAAAACAACAGGAACTGGCTTTAACCCAAATTGGATTTTGAATGTATTTCAGCGCAGGGGACGCACATGGGTTTCAGATCCAAAAACCCCAAAAAAACAGAAATAGAACTTTTAAAAGAAGCAGTCCCCTGAGACAAACTGGACCCCCCCCAAAAACCTGAAAAAAAAACAGTTCTTCAGTAACAATCAGTCACCCGGGAGCCCTTCCCCGATCAGGGACAGGTTTAAGGGGTTTTGAGCCCCCCCAAACGCGCCCCCCGGGGCTTATATAGGCGGTGACGTCACGAATCCCCCGGTCTCTGAAATTTTTCTTTATCTCTGCAAATGTCATGCAGGGGTAACCCTTCTTCCTCCCCGAGTTTCTTTTGGGCCCCCCAGTAGCCCAAATTGCTCCAGCCATTTTATCAATGAAAAGCCACTTCTTCCCCCAAAGCCCCCCAAACTTCGACTTGTTCAGAACCGAAGTTCCCTGAAATTCTAAACAATTCCACTTCCTAAGAATCAATTCGCCCATCTCTAAACTAAAAAATTCTGAACTTAGATGTGTATACTAAAGGATTAAAGGTAAAAAACAGGAGCAATAAAAAAGAATCTTTTTAAAAAAAAGAGGCTTGTTGGATATTTTTAAAATGGTTTCCCAAAAACCCAGAAAGACTCAAGGGACCTAAATTTTAGAGCCCTTTTTAAAATTCAGAGGTAAGGGTTTAATGGTTGTAACAAAAAAAGGAAGTGACAAAACAGCGTGAAAGCTTGACAAAGGGGGGGGGATTTCCTCGAAACGTGCACCCGGCAACGCCATCGGTCCAAAGCGCCCCTCTGCTATCCCAGGAAGGGAAAAATATAAAAAGGTATTTACCTGATTTTTCTACTTGCTACTACCCTACAAAGGACTTTAATGGACTAGTGATGACTGAACGTAAATGAAATGCAATGTCTATTAAAATTCAAAAAATTATGAAAGAAAGCGCAGCTGCATTACAGGTCTCATTTACAATTGTTTGCACAGTTGATGGGGCGGCCAAGATGATGCTGTAATGCAGCCAGTCGGGCTGAAGCAGGGTGCGAATGCCGGAATTGTGAGCTAAGACCGCGAGCCTTCCTCAGCAGACAGTCAGGACCCAGGTAGCACTTGAGAAATTTCTGCACAACCAGGTTCATGACGTTTGCCAGGCAAGGATACGTAAGTCAAACCAATCTTAAAGGTTGCTATAATTTTTCCCCCGGTTGTCGCACACTAAAATGCCTGGAGCCGGGTTTTGGCACCAGCCATTTTCTTTCTCAGGGCAAGCTGTCCACACCTTGACCTATGCGTTGATGGTCTCCAAGACACATTAATTTCGGAACGGCCTGGCACATGATGCTACCCGTGGAGCTTGGGTTTCTGGACCCTGCACCATCCCCCAGTATTAAGATGTCGCAAAACCGGGACCCACCGTTTACACCAGAACACGTCTCCACCCAAAATCACCCTGACATCAGTGGGGAATGACTTTGACCCGGGTTACTAGTCCATTGTCTGTAGGGGGATGGACTTTGGTGGGCACAGATGCGCAAACAGCTGGGAAATTTTTTTTTGTCACATAACTGGCCAGGGCAAGGACAGTTTTTTTTGGCAAGAAATGCCGCTCGGCTTGGTATTGGGGGCCAGGGCCCGATGTGGCGAACCCACCTGTGTTCACCAGGCGAAAAGGCAACATTTTCCCAAGGGCCAAAACCTGGGAGTGCTGACTTCGGCTTTTGGCTTTGGGGGGTTGGGGGGAAAGTTTTTTTTCTGCTCCAACACTGGTACACAAAAGGGTGGCTGCTAACTGGGTGCGTCCGGTGTTCAGGTCAAACTATGGGAAAGGGGAAAAGGGGGTAATTCAAAGGTACACCAACTTACCAACCAAAGATGACCCGGGCTTCTTGAGACAAGCAAATGTAGATAAGAGGAATTAATGATGTCCAGCGTTCTTCAAATAGCACTCAGGATGTCACAGTGGTTGGAAGATTCTTTCCCTACGATGCTTGAGGCCAACCCGCTATAAGTCGCACGAATCGAGGGTTGATCGAAAAAGGGGCCCGGGGTTTACAGGCCCGGGCCTCTTTTGGGTGAAAACCCGTAGCAGGTTTCCGCGCCACCACTGACAAAAGGCTGGCGGATTAATGTCAGCGGACTTGTGCGACTGCCCTCTCTCTTTCTGAGGCTAGACCCTCACTGACACTACCTCATCATCCTCCTCCTCATCCACTGATGAGGCACTCACAAGCAACTGCTGCTGAAAAGACCACATTGGATGCACAATGTCATTACCAACATCATCATCACAGGTGACTTCCTCGTCCTGACAGTCTACATTCTCAAGCTGCAGGCTAGAAGCCACAGGCACTGCAAGGTGTTGCTGTCCACTCTGGATTTCTGCCAGTGAGAAATATATATTTTTTCTATGTAATATCTATCAAATGTGGTCTTTTGCAACAACCAACTCAGATTATAAATATAATTTTTTTCTTTGTAATATCTGTGACGTGGTCTTTTGCAATAACCAAGAAGGATTAGAAATATATTTTTTTCTATTAAATACCTATTAAATGTGGTCTTATGGAAAAACCCTGACACAAAAACAAGTGTTCTTGAATCCTTTCACTTTGTAACAGGCAACTAGGATTATAAACAGATTTTTTTTAATATGAAATATCCGTGAAATGGGGTCTTATGGAAGAACGGTGTCTTGTACAATGACTGTCCCCACAAAACTGCAGCAAGGACATTTTGGGCACAGAAAGAAATATTCTGCAAGAAACCTGTATATCACATTGATTACACTGATTTTCTTTAGAGATTTCAGTAACAGTGTATTGTGAAAAAAGCTGCCCCCCTCGAAACTGCAGCAAGGAACTTTTGGGCAATTCAAAGATGCAGGGGTAATAGACCGTTCTCAACCTTATCTGCAAAATATATCGCTGTCAGATGCAGACTGATGTCAGATGAAGACTGGTAGCTCAGGAGAGCACCAGCAAGCCAAGCGTTCTTAGTTTTGAAAGATTGAGGTTTTGCTTGGACTTAGGATCATATCATCATAGGGCAAGTGTATTGAGATGTCCAGTGAGATATTGTAGCTCTGCTGCAGGTACTACAGAAATATAGGAAGCCTGCTGCCCAGGATATGAGAATGGCTAATTTGCATGAAAAGTGCTCTCAAGCAGTTGCAGAGACTTCCCCTGTTGCAGGTGTGAGGTTGCAGGTGTAACCTTTACAGACAGTGTGACCTCAAGAGCCAAGGTTAACACTGTATATGGGTGGGGGAGCTTTCCGGCAGATGAGCACTTGACCTCACTTCCCACCGCACAGGAGTACGCCTGTCACTCAGAGAGACTGGTATGTGTGAACTCCGCCCTGGAGGGGTAATGCAGACCCTTGTGCGTCTCTGTTCCTGCGCCATTATGAGTGGTGCCAGACGCGATGTTAGGAAGCAGCCAAAAAGCCGATGAGGTGGAGACACCACCGGGACAGATATCGGGAGTCAGGGGACCAACCCGGGATGTCGGGGACAATCTCTGCACAGTTGCAGGAAGTATCGGCAACTTTGCTCAGAAGCTGGCGGTGAGTGTAAGGTGGTCGGGTCTACATAACCACGCCGCCAAGTGCAGTCCATGCTTCCACGATTTTCATCGGAGCAGAGTATAGCAAAACACCGCGCCCTTTAAAAAGGGGCCCACTTCCGGCCAGGCCGTAAAGATGGCATGCGACAGTAAGGCGGACACACCAAAAAAATTGGCCCTTTTAGTCGCTATTTAACGCTTATAACAAAAATTCTCTTTTCGGCAATAATAAAGCCCCCGCCAAGCACCGCACCTTTTGCACTATGTTTGGCTTAGAAAGCCTCTTCAAATCAGGTCTATTTGTTGCCTCAATATGGAGCTAAGCGGGAGAGCTCACCCAAAGCACGTCTTCCTACATCTCCAGTTAGGACATGTTTCCACTCCATCTTTCTACCAGCTGAGCCAATCACAGCTGCCAGGACAGGGGGGCCCCTAGCACAATTAACTCCGTCCTCCCCTTTTTGGCAACAGGGGAATGGCACTATTGCATTGCCAGAACTCTCAAGCTTTATAACAAATGTGCCTATTGTTATTACTTCATCCTCTTCCACAGTCACTACAATGGTTCTGCAGAAGCCAGAACCACTTTTACCTTCACTGTCATTTACAACTGGATAAGAGGCGTTAATGAACCCCTTATTCCCTGACCAAAGGAACTCCTCCAATGAGCGCTCACCACACGTGACCTCTGCCCAAACAGTACTGGATCCCCCCTTACCAAGTAATGCTGACCTCTGCCACAAATCTTCCAGTTGTCTCAACATCACCCCCACCCTTCAACTCTCACCTCCAAAAACTTGTGATACCAGACTGTTCAAAATCAGGGGTTTTCATCACAACCATTTCCAGGGCAGAAGTTTTCCTCATGTAACATCTAAGGGGAGTCAAAAAGTCTGGAGCCCCTTTTTATTTCATAAATTGAAGGAAAAATGTCATATTTAAATACCCCAGCAAGTAATGGGTTAGGGCCTCTCTTAACTTGTGGAAACAGGGCCGTATTTTCAAAGCCCCCCTAAGGGAACAGGGACAAGTTTTTCCAGTGGGAAGGTGGTCATGCAGCCAATCAAAGAAGACCAGACTTGTCTCAGAAATCAAATTGCAATATCACTTGTCGTTCAAAAGTTATCGATGCAGAAAGTTTCCTTTGGGATTCATAACAATTGGATTAAGCACCGCCAGCTCTGTGTTGAGCACTGGGGACAACACATTGAACATGTTCAATAGCTGTTGTTGCAACTTTCTAGTTTAATAACTTTTGAACCTCAAGAGCTATTGCAAATCTGATTGTGGGAATCAATTTTTGAGACAATTCTGGTCTTCTTTGATCTGCTACATGACCACCTTCCCAAAGGAAACACTTGCCCTTTATCAAACAACCACTTTAAAGATTTAGCCATTCCCAACATAACCTAATAATGACCCCCCCTATGTTTTTTAAATATTCAGGTAGTTTTTTAAATGTACCCCTAGGTCAAACTTTTGGGCCCATGTATAAGCCGCCGGTCGAGGCCCCTTTTTTCCCCCGCCAGTTTCTGCCCCTGTTTTTATGTCGGGGATGGGCCGGTCATACATATCATGAAAACCCGCCGCGATCCCTGTGTTTTAGGCGAAGTGGGGCGCTGCGCTGAGATTGTCCCCCGGGAGAGTGCGACAAACATGGGGGGAAAATCCGCTGCGCCTCGCCATGCGGGGGCACAGTGCGGGGACATGGGTGCTGTGCGGCGCTGCCCGAAGATTCGCCGTCCGGGAATCCCTCAACACGGGAAAAGCCCCGGGGTCGCCAGTTTGTGGGGACGTGGGGGACAGGGCGCAGTGGGGACTTAGGGCCCGTGCGGGACCGCCAAAAAATCTTTTCCGATCAGACAGGCTGGGCGGGAGAAATATTCCACATGCCTTTCGGAGTATAAACCCAAAAACCCGCCTTTATAAAGGCATTACATTCTCAGGAAAAGAGCTGAAACATTAAAAATAAAAATTACATAAAAAAAAATCACTTTCCAAAATCCTAAGTCAAAATTAGGAATTGGAAATGGCCGGAAATACAGAAATTTTAAATTTTGAAACCTATTTTCATTTCCCAAAACCGGCCAACAGAAAAAGCGAACTGAACATAAAACCAAAGGGGCAGGTTTGCCAATAGAATCCAGGGGGATGTTCAAAATACAGTAAAAAAAGCTAAAAAACAGCTGATTGCTGAGAAACGGGGGTTTGGGTATCTCAGCCAAAAGAATAGGGCGACAAATCCCATTTTTGGCTATGGGGGAAAATTAGACCAATCAAAACGAGCGACAAAGTCCCCTTCTAGCCTATGGGAAGTTACACCAATCAGAAACCCCCGGGGGACTCTTTTAAAAAGTAAAAAAAGCTAAAAACAGCTGATTTGGGTGAGCCAGCGGGGGGTCGCCACTACCAAACACAGCCGCCTACTTCTCCCATTATAGTCAAAGGAAGATGGGCGCACAGAAATCTGCCGTCAGCCCGGCCCATGAAGTGTTAATCCATAATTATTTGTATTACATGTGAAACTTCTCACTAAATAGCAAACCCCTTTTTTAGCAATAAAAAGGGATTCCAAACAGAACAACGCTTTTTTCGGCGGACCGGGATCATAGGGAATTGAATAGAGAAATTGGGCCCGGGGAAAAACAAATTTCAAATTGTTTTAACTAAATTTTCATTGGGGGGCAAAAACCCGCCAACAGAATAGGAGCACAAGTCCCCTTAAAAACCTAAGGAGAAGACCAATCAGAAAAGGGGCGACAAGGGCCCCTTTTTACCATGGAAAAAATGCCAATCAATTTAAAGGCGGGACGTTCAAAATACCGTAAAAAGGCAGAAAGTGATTGGGTTTAAGCAGCGGGGGCTCGCCAGTTACCAAACAGAGCGCAACGCTTTTTCATAGATTCTATGGGGGAACGAAATTTAAAAGAGGGCCGTAATTTGGACCAAAGGGAAAGCGAGCGACGCTCCTATGGGGTTTTTCTAATGCAACTGGTAAAAAAAGTTTACATGGCTGAAATCAAAAAAACACTACAGAATGGTACCGAGTTTAATAAAATGAAAAAAAAAGGGGTAACGAAAAAAAAAAAAAAAATCCATAAAATCAGTTATTTCTTATTTTTGTTTAGCCCAAAGGGTCAATAGATGGTGCATCAAAAAAAAGAAAAAGCATATTTTCTTTTATTTCAAAATTTTTTTTTTCTTTTCCACAATTAGTTTTAAAATTTTTTTAACATGGCACAACTTTTGTAGTGTTATAATTTTTTCAGCCCTTACACTTTTTAACCCCTTGCATTAGAAAACCCTAGGAGCGTCCTTTTTCCCATTGGTCCAAAATTACGGGCCTCTTCATGCGGGCCGCAGCCCAAAAATGGCGAACGCGCGTCCGACGCGGGGTTCGGGTGGGAGGGCCCGGTACCCAGAAACAGGGGAAACCCGTTCCCTAAGTGCCTTTGTGACTAAGTTTGTGCAAGGGGCCCTCCAGAGACCAAAAAGAGACCTAGGATTTGTCCCGTGGGCAATGGGCAGGCCCTGATGAGAATACAATATTTTAAATCTAGAAATTCAAAAACTCAGTGTTTTCTTCTTCTTAGGCTTGCAGTTTTCTCGGGGGGTATTTTTTTTGTGTTTGTTTTTGCATTACAGCAACCACAGTGTGCAACTGCACATTTATTCATATATATGTAATTCTGCTCATATGTGCTGATCAACTTTGTTTATGACACTGCTGCAAAAAAAAAATTGGCCTAGAGCTGATAATACTGGGGCGGGGGAGTCGTGCTGGGGTTGGGATGTTTTGGGCCAAACCCTGTCTTATGCAGCAACATCAAGGGGAAAGCCCTGGGTATCATGAAAAAAAACTGGACCCACTACGATACACATTTTTTTAAAATTGGGGTCTTCATTGGCAGAAAGCCCTTTTGGACCCCCCAGACACAAGGGGTTATTATGACTGCGTCTCCCCCCCCCTTTTGGGACTGGCTCCATGCCTCCTTAAAACCCCCTTGGACAAAAAAACCCAGTTTATTCTACAAATGTTCTGTCTTAGCTACGGATCTTCGGTTCTGCAAATTTCAGTTTCTGTGTTTTTTTGGGATTAGGATATCCCTAAATCTGGCCATGAAGTCTACTAACAAGGGCACATATTAAAATGACACAGAGAAGGACACATCGGGAAGGGGGCAGTAGTTGTTTTTAATGACTGTGGGGGAGGGAGAACTTAAGAACTTTTATTAATTATTGTATATATGTCATTAGTTGGTGGGGTGATTTCCCTGTTAGAGCTAGAGGAGTGTCTAAGTGAGGGGTGTCTTACTATTAGGAGGGTGGAGTTTTTGAAGACATGTAATTTCCTGTTTCTCTCATCAGAAGAAATGGAAGAAACTTCACACCCTAAACTTGTTTTTATTGTATAGTTGTTTATTTGATGTTTTTTTAGCTGCTTACCCTGTTGGATTTTGATTTCTGAGTTTTTTTTTTATTTTAACCTGTCTGCAAAATTTCTGTGTAATACATTTGTTACCTTTTAAAATCTTGGAAATATCCTATTAAGTTTTATTTTGGTATTACCCTCTAAGCCCAGGGGATGGACAATCCTCCGGTTGTGGTTCCGTATAGGTTTCCTCCACATGTTTTTTTTTTTCCTCTCCTAATTGCTGGAGGATGACTCTCATTAGTTGGGGGGCTAAGAGCCTTCATTGAAGTTTGGCCTGATTTTAGTTTGAAATTTTATTTCCAGGCTGTGGCAAGATCTGCCATGGATATAATGTTGCAGTTGGGGAGTCAGGTGGAAGTTGCAGGCAAGTTATGGTGGACCAATATTAACTAATTGAGGCTGTGAAACTTAATCATTGTGGACAGTATGAGGTTTGGAGACCAGCCTGAATGATATGGTGTGAGGATCTTTGGTCGGGTGATTGGTGCACTGGAATTGGATGCCCTTTGCTATAAGGCAAGGCCAGAACATGAGCTTCCTTGATTGTTGTGGGACCTTATGGTATCGGTGAATCCAAATACATACTTGAACCAGGCTCCTTACAGTGATTGTGGTAATCGTGTGGTTTTAAATAAAGTTGTGGCCATTTAACACCAAAATGATGTGTTATGTATTTTTCAGAAGCATATATATAGAATTTGGGTCATTTGCCACTGAGTGGGATCCATCCCATATCCAGAAGTCAAGATATAGTGATGAGTGATAGAAGTCCCAACAGTCAGGTCTCTCTGTTCTCTCTGGATCTCAGTATCATAGCAATGAAGCCGTCGTCCTATAATGAAGACTCGATAGCCGGACATACAATGCTGCGCTTTATTGTGTATACAGCTGATGTTACACCATAGACTTGTAATCATTTCATGACTCTTTCAGCTAAGAGATTTGATGTTTTTGAATCAATTTATGACAAATGCTGGCAAAAGAAGATTGAAAATAACATCTGATGAGAACCAAAAACTCGCATCAGCGGACGCCTCTTTGCTCTCCTCATCCACAGTCACCCTGGCATTGTGCACGACCTGTACAGACAAAACACAAGACACCCTTAACCTTTTATCTCTGCAACCAGTTCTGACTTCTTAGATAGAGACCCATTTTTCAAATCTGACCTGTCACCTATACCTGTGATTCAGGGATGTTTTTCTTGTGATACACTGTGCTTCAAGTGAATAAGAAATTTGGTTCATATGGCCTTTGTTTATTTGTTAATAATATCAAAATATTGTGAGAATTTGGAAAAAATATTTCAAAGTTAAAAAATTTCAGCTTGTAAGAAAGATAGGTGTTCCACATAAAATAGTTTATAACTAGCATCTACCATGTTTCTTTAAAGGGGTTTTGCCATGATCTAATGTTGACATGGGATCCTCCAAAATGGGTATTTAATTACTTTTCTAAATTATTAAAAAAAAAAGTGTACCCCCTTGAGAGCGCGCCTTGCTTAGTTTCCCTTATTTCCTGATTTTTTTCCATTAACTCGACCAGGGCGGTCGGGTCGCATTATGTGTTGCACTTCTTGTTGATGGGGGGGCAATGAACGAGCATTGAAGGGGGGGGGGGAAAACAAAGCAGTGCACTTGTATGGCACTACCCCATCTGCAGTACGAAAAATCTGCTGGTTTGAAATGTAATATGGGCTTATACCCTCCCCCTCCTCTCACATTTTGTGAATGCCCCCTGTTGGATTTATTTTCTCTCCGAGCAGTAAGGGAGAACACAAAACCTGTAGGCTCTGCCCAATACAGTTATCCTATGTGGTTTAGCCTAAAAAAACAGTTTGCTCAATGGCAGAGCTGAATATCACCCTTGGGGGTGCATGGAAGGGGTGCGTGTATCACGGAGGAGCCTTTTTTTTGAACACGGGAAAACAAACCCCCTTTTTTAAGACTGAAGAGTATGGTGGCAGCCTGTTAGGTGAGGAAATCACTTCTTGGCAAAACCCCTTTAATGCCTTTTTAATTTTTATGACGTTAGGGGGCTTAGAAATTCAGAAGCTATTTTCCAACTTTTCGAAAACAATTTGCAACACAGATTTTTTTTAGGGACCAATCCAGTTTTGAAACCGTTAATACAATATGAATGTTTTAAAGAAGTCTCATAAAGGTTCCCCACATAGAAACCAATGTGTAGATTGGGGGGAAACCCCCAATCAAGGTTTTTATGGACGGGAATCATGTAGTTTCATTAATGGTGATGTCACTTTTGGAAGGCGTGTGACATTTTCCAGGGAGATTTGTCCACTCTAACGGTGGGTGCAAACAGATGGGGGGAAAACGGGTTTAGTGATTAAGTTTATTAAAGGGTCTGTCAGGGGACTCTATTTTGTCTCTGCACCCTGTGGACTTCAAATCCCCCAATGGGCCGGTGTCAGGTATTCCTCTTGGCGTTTGGGTAGAAAAGGAAAAAAAGCTGGTAACATTGTGACACAAAATGATAAGCATGTGACCCCTAGGGCCCAATCAGAAGTTTATAAAGCGTTCGTAGGGTTTGTCCCTATGGGCACCATTGAGGGCATCAATAGTTTTCCTCTATGGGGCTTATCCTGTGAAAATCATCTTTAAAAACTCATAAACTTCTTAGGTTTCCCGGGAATAATTTTGTGGGTGTCCCTGCATTTAGTGAGACCAGTCAGCAAAACCAGGAGATTCCCCTTTTACCTTTGGTTTAGTGCCGGGAAAATCTTCTACTATATTTTTGGGGGTGAGCCCCCCCGTTGTGAGATCTTCCCGGGAAAAATTTGTTGAGGAAAAATTGCTACTTGTTTGTCGGCCTTAGATTTCTGCCCGTCATTTTTGGGGTGTTGACTGACTGAAGACCCGGGCACAGGCAGAGCTTGGCCAAAAAGAACCAACAGAAGAACTTCATTTTTCTACAATAAAAAAATCAAAAAAAATGAATTTTGGGTTTTATTGACAAGTATGCTTTTTTGCAAATTTTTTATTTTTAAAGTACTACAATAAAAAATAAAAAATTAAAATTTTTTGTCCTAAGTCTAAAAATTAAAAAAAAATCTTTTGGGGATTTGCAGATCTGGATGTTTTTGTCTTTTCATTCAAATTTTATCCTAATTTCACTCGGAGAAGCAGAGGGAGTAGAGATCACATTGCAGTATCAGACTACACGAGGTTGATTGTAGTCTGTAGCACGGGGGAAAACCCTCACTCTTCAAAGGAGTGTAACCCAAGGTAGGGATTAGCTAAATATAGACTAATCTAGGGTTTTGAGAGGTCACGTTTGTACTTTAAAAAAAATTGCATTTTTTTGAATGAAAGAAATGTTGGTCATTCCATTTGGAAATCATGTTTAGTTTCTTGGGGGGTCTCCCTTTGTACCCCTTTTGCATTTACAACGTATGTGGAGGGGGGTTCGGTATGCACAAAAATGAATGAAGGATGAATAACATGAATCATGTAAGTATTGAGATTATAGGGGGCTGAGTTCCCCCCAAACTGTAGTGGGGTTTATAATAAGAAAAGGCTCCAAGATAAAATTGGGGTTTCCCAGCTGATGGAGGAGGTTTCTAGCAGAAAGTGGAAACCCCCACAATAAATTGGGGCTCCTGGTTGATATGGGGGGCTACAGGCTTATAGAGGGGGGGTCCGGGGCTCTTGTGAGGCCTCGGTATTGTGGGACTCGTGGCGATAGTGGGGGGCCTCAGGCTGATAGAGTAGGCTCCTGGCTGTTAGTGGAGGCTCCTGTCCTATAGTAGATGTTCCCAGCTAATAGAGGAGGCTCTCAGTAAAAGGAAGGCCCCTACTGATGTGGGGGCCCAAGAAAAAAAAGTGGGCCCCCCGTGATAATGGGGGCCCCCCAGGTAATACAAAAGGCTACTGGCTGATAGTAAGGGCTACAGGCTTATTGAGGAGACTCCTGGCTGCTAGTGAAGGCCTCAGGCTGATAAAGGAGGCTCCTTGTTGTTTCTGTAGGTCCCCAACTGTTAGTGGAGGCTTCTGGCTGAGAGTGTAGTCCACTGCCTGATAGAGCAGGCTCCCAGCTGACAGAACAGACTCCTGATGTAGGGGAGCCCCCAACAAAAAAAAGGGCCTTTTTGGCAAAAGGGGAGTAAATGGGTGATATTGAAGGCTCCTGGATGATAGAGGAGACTCCCAGCTGATTTTGGGGGTCCCCAGTGACAGGGGCCCCAAATGATTGAGGAGGTACTGGCTGTTGGGGGTATCAACCAAAGAGGAGGCTTCCGGATGTTACTGAAGGCTCCCGGCAAAAAAGGAGGCTTGGCTAATAGTGTAGTCTAATGATAAATTTTGGAGGCTCCTGACTGATAGTAGAGGCTCCCAGCAGAGATTGGAGGCTTCTAGGTGAAAGTGGAGGCTTCCAGCTGAAAGTGGAGGCCTCTGAATGCAGAACCAGTACAATCTTCAGGTCATAAGGAAGATTATTGCTTCGGCCTATAACACAATCTACACCCTCAATTTCATAGTGGGAACTGGCAAAGACATCAGTTTGTATGGGAGTAACTACAGCCATAGAATCCAAAACAGCTGATTTAGGGCGAGACAGTACTGGGAGAAAGTATTCTGGCACATGGCATCCCCAATTGAAACTTGAGCTCCCTCCATGCCTCCTTGCACCCCATTCCTGTCTGGGATGAAGTGACGTCCTCGTCCATTGCCCTACCTTTTCCTGATGCTCTTGGGCCCGGATGGGGTAGGGCAGTAGGGACAAGAAAAAAGGTTTTTTTTGAGGTAGTAACAGCTTTTTGATATAGGAACTATTGTTTGGGTCCTCAAATCTGGTGCTATAATCCAGACCTTTAATCATTGCTACTTATGCTGTTTTAGTTTTCTTTCATTAAACAGCATAATCTTTCGATGGAGCTCTGTGAAAATAAGTTACTCCCGTTCCTTTAAATTTTCCACCCTTTCAAAAGCCATTAAAATTGAGATTACTGGTGCAACTTGGGTCCAGTCAGCAAACAATGTTGTCCCTAATTCCCGTTTCCCTTTTCACCCTGTGAGGCCCTGTTGTAATGTAATCTCAAAAAAAACACTTTTTTATAATCTTATGTAAAAACTGCACATATTTTTATTTTATTTTGCTTTAAATTTTAATAGTGTAAATATTAAAACCCCTCTGTCTTATCTTTTCGGAAAATAATAAACATCTTCCTACTGTACGGGTCTGTTTTCCCCCTTTATTGTTTTAGCTGAAGTATTTTCCCCTTCAGTGTGATATGAGTGTGCAGCTGCGGGGGGAAGGAGGGAGCAGCATCAAAATGTGAGCTTTAATATTTGAATTCAATGATGCAGTGAATAGAGTAGATCATGGCACAAAGTATTTAACTTTACCTTAAGGGGAAATTCTCTTCTGAATCAGTATCATGAAAATAAATCACGGAGCTTGGATAATTCGCCCCCCCCCCCCCAACAGCTGTCAGGGTGATGAAATGGTCACAGGGTATTTTGTGGTAATGCCACGGGTTAAATAAGAATAATCATGCTCATTGTCTTTTACTTTTTCAATTGTTATAGCTTGTAGCTATAGAGGGGTTTCCCAAGAAAAAAAACCCTCTTCTATTACATCCATGTGTCCTTTAGAGTGCTTGGATAGAGGTTGTCTGTGTGACTATAACTGAAACAGTTAAGATATAAACTTTTTCTGTATTGGGGGGGGGGGGGGGGGGGGGGGGGGGGGGGGGGGGGGGTGGGGGGGGGGGGGGGGGGGGGGGGGGGGGGGGGGGGGGGGGGTGTCTTGGATTCCTCAAACCTCCAAAAAATTACTTATAGTGAGGGACTTGTGGAGGTGATCATTTAATACTGCCTACAGAATTTGTTGGTGCTATGAGAAAAAAAAAAACACTTTGAAACCCCTTTTAATCACAGAATCTAAGCCCGTTTTCATAGAATATTTACAAGTTAGAAAAAGGAATTTTTGTAACAATGTTCACAGAGATAACAATGTATTACTCCCGGCCGTCCT
>JAODAL010047259.1:0-30121 GCA_025379985.1 Phyllomedusa bahiana | reverse complement strand
GTCAAAAAACACGTAACTGTTATGTTTTGGTATAATAAACAGGTTTTTTTCCCCTTTTCAATTCACTGTGGTGAATATTAGAATTGCTGTTTTAAGATTTACGTAGATGCTGCGTCAATGAACAATGCTGGGTGCGCAAAAGTCAACAAACACGTAACTGTTATGTTACGTGGAACAAATGTCACGGTGGAACAACATCAGCGACGTGACAGCAGTAGAGTGCCAAGTAGGCGTAGCGGCAGCAGCAGGCAAGGTGGCAGAAGCCTAATGGGTGACCTCTGGCAATCTTTGTTTACCACCTCACCAACGCATGCAATGCAGGGCACACATCACAACACACAGAGATCAGCTTAAGATCATGGTGCCCGACTATCTGCGGCTCAACACCGATGTTTTTGTATGTGTTTCGGACCCAATAGACTTCTGGGTATCCAAAATGGACGAATGGCCCGAGCTGGCTCGTCACGCCATAGAGGTGTTGTCTTGCCCAGCAGCCAGCCTCATATCTGAGCGGACCTTCAGCACAGCTGGAGGAGTCATTACAGACAAACGCATCCGGCTTTCCACAGATAATGTGGATCGTTTGACTTACATCAAGATGAATCAGGCATGGATCTTTGATGATGTTGTGGCCCCAATTGCCGAGGTCACCGATTAGTTGCCGGTCTACTTCACATTCTCTTCAAACAGAAATGGTCCTCTTGAAAAATGTTTTTTAAAATGATCATTTCTTACTGCAATTTTTATTCTCTTTTCCCAACAGTTCATTTTGCTGGTTTTGCTGTGAGGAGACTGTAAAAGACAGCAAGGTTTCATGACAACACCGTATTCCATTACTCACTTTATCTTTAGAAGTTTTCGCATTGTCAATGGTTTTGAGGTCATGTTGCTGTGAGATACAGCTATAATTATGGTCCTTTGGAACAGAAATGTGGCTTTTAAGTGGCATTTCTCCCTCACAATTTTTAATAGTGGCTGAGAAGTCATATTTATAATTTTTTGGGTCATGTAGCTGTGAGATACAGCAATAATCATGGTGCTTTGAACCAGAAATGTGGCTTCTAAGTGGCATTTCTCCCTCACAATTTTTAATAGTGGCTGAGAAGTCATATTTATAATTTTTTGGGGTCATGTAGCTGTGAGATACAGCAATAATCATGGTCCTTTGGAACAGAAATGTGGCTTCTAAGTGGCATTTCTCCCTCACAATTTTTAACAGTGGCTGAGAAGTCATTTTTATAATTTTTTGAGTCATGCTGCTTTGAAATGCAGCAATACTACAGGTCCTATTATAAAAAAATGTTTTTTCTAACAGACATTTGTTCTTCACAATTGTCAAGAGTGGCTCAAGGGTGATGGTGCTGTCAGAAACAGGAATAGGTAGGACACTGTTAATGGACACATATTGCAAAATGACTTGTTTTTGCAAGGTCTTTAACATAGCTATCAATCCCTGTATTGAGACAACCCATTTAATACAATGAAAAAAAGAGAAACAAAGACATGGTGGGATTCCATCCTATTTTAAAAATGTGTTTTCTAGAATTAAAGTACTAAAAAACGTGCATGTACAAAATAGCTGGTAAAAAAATTCCTCTTAATTGTACAAGGGAGGTACAGGAAAACTTGACCAGATTTAGGTTATTCAGAGGACATGGAGTATGGAGCACGGACAGAGAACAAAGTACAGAGACACTTTCCTCCAGCACGTTGAGTAAAATAAGAAAAAGAATGCCAAGAAAAAGGGCACCTGGGTGGAACAGGAGCGTTAACCACCAGTATTTCCAAGTACAGCTCAATTGGTCCGCACTCATACGGAGGGGCAAGTGCTACCCAGGACAGGGACAGTATATGTCCAGTGAAACTAAAATGGTGGTTAAAAGACTCCTTTTGCCGGCACTTTTTAAATGTGGGGGTCATGCAGGTTTGGGGCTCATGCTGTGGCCCAGGACAGATATAGTCAATGTCCAGTGAAACTAAAATGGTGGTTGAAAGACTCCTTTTTCCGGCACTTTTGAATCTGTGGGTCAGACAGGTTTAATGGTCATTCTGCGGTACAGGACAGATATAGTCAATGTCCAGTGAAACTAAAATGGTGGTTGAAAGACTCCTTTTTCCGGCACTTTTTAATCTGGGGTCATGCAGGTTTGGGGCTCATGCTGTGGCCCAGGACAGGTATAGTCAATGTCCAGTGAAACTAAAATGGTGGTTGAAAGACTCCTTTATCCGGCACTTTTTAAATGTGGGGGTCATGCAGGTTTGGGGCTCATGCTGTGGCCCAGGACAGTGATAGTCAATGTCCAGTGAAACTAAAATGGTGGTTGAAAGACTCCTTTTTCCGGCACTTTTTAATCTGGGGTCATGCAGGTTTGGGGCTCATGCTGTGGCCCAGGACAGGGACAGTATATGTCCAGTGAAACTAAAATGGTGGTTGAAAGACTCCTTTTTCCGGCACTTTTGAATCTGGGGGTCATGCAGGTTTGGGGCTCATGCTGTGGCCCAGGACAGGTATAGTCAATGTCCAGTGAAACTAAAATGGTGGTTGAAAGACTCCTTTTCCCGGCACTTTTGAATCTGTGGGTCAGACAGGTTTAATGGTCATTCTGCGGTACAGGACAGATATAGTCAATGTCCAGTTCAACTAAAATGGTGGTTGAAAGACTCCTTTTTCCGGCACTTTTAAATCTGGGGTCATGCAGGTTTGGGGCTCATGCTGTGTTCCAGGACAGGGATATTCAATGTCCAGTTCAAGTAAGATGATGGTTCAAATCATACTGCCTTCTGGCACTTTTTAATTTGTGGGTGATGCAGGTTTAAGGGTCATGCTGTGGTACAAGACAGGGATAGTGAATGTTGTGTGTTTTTTTTCTGTGGCTTTTATAACCTAAGTGTGTTGCCTAAGATGTAGCACATATCCATTTGACTGTTGTGGATGTTAATTCCAGCTTCTCCAGCCCTGTTTGGGTGTAAGAATGAAGGTGTTGTTGCTCTCCCATAGACTTTAATGGTCATCGCTCATAATCGACTGCTCACTATCGACTATCTTGTCGATGATGGTCGACTATCGACCATCGACCGATGTCGATGGCCAACGCAATCGCTCAACACTACTGAAAACGTCCCAGTCATTACGGTAACCCACAGTTCTCATAGAGAACTATGGATTACGTCTCCTCTCCCTGCTCGGCGAATCCGCCGCAGGGGGAGATAAGTGACATTTGAATTACCAGTGGCATATACGCTCTTAGAATCGCTTCACTATAAAATTCCCTGGGCACTTCAGAGGGCAAAACTGACCAAAAAACTGAAGTGGGAATGTAGCCTGATAAAGTCATGGCAGCAACAGCTGGAAAAAAACAAGCTGAGGGCTCAGGTGGCAACATCAGTGACAGAGTGTGGAGGTGACGGCAGCAGCCACAGTAGCATGAGATCAGAGAGTGGCACAATGACATTCTGGAGGTGGTAAAACAGAAGTAGGCCACAGAGTGTCACAATGACAGAGTGTGGAGGTCACGGCAGCAGCCACAGCAGCAGCATGAGGTCAGACAGTGGCACAATGACATTCTGGAGGTGGCAAAAACAGGAGTAGGCCACAGAGTGGCACAATGAAACAGTGTGTAGGTCACGGCAGCAGCCACAGCAGCAGCATGAGGTCAGACAGTGGCACAATGACATTCTGGAGGTGGCAAAAACAGGAGTAGGCCACAGAGTGGCACAATGACAGAGAGTGGAGGTGACGGCAGCAGCAGCATGAGGTCAGAGAGTGGCACAATGACAGGGTGTGGAGGTGACCGCAGCAGCAACAACAGCAGCAGCAGCATGAGGTCAGAGAGTGGCACAATGACACAGTGTGGATGTCACGGCACCAGCAACAGCAGCAGCAGCATGAGGTCATAGAGTGGCACAATGACAGTGTGGAGGTGGGTGGCAATACCAGTCCCTGGTAAAGATGGTTGGTGGCAGATGGAGAAACCGTCAGCAGATGTGTGGCATCAGACGGGTGGCGGCATCAGAATAGTGGCTGAGGCAGGTAGTTTGAATCCAGACTCATTTCTCAAAGTTTTGGTGAGGCGTCATGGCTGATGTAATCTGACGCCTAAGGCATTGGTGTGTGGAAATCCTGGCCGATCCACGCTTGATTCATCTTGACAAACGTCAGTCGTTCCACATTTCTGGTGGACAAGCATGTTCTCCTTGGGGTAACGATGGCCCCAGCTGCACTGAACACCCGCTCTGATGCCACACTACTGGCCGGGCAGGACAGCTCTCCAACTGCAAACTCGGCAAGTTGCGGCCACACATCCAGTTTGGCTGCCCAGTAGTCCAGCGGATCTTCTAACTGGGGTGGCAGAGTGCTGTCTAAGTAGGCCACCACCTGTTGGTTCAGGGACTGCTCCAGGTCCTGCTGCTGCTGCTGGCGACTGCCCTCCTCACTAGGCGGGTGAAGGAAGCTAGCTCAACAGTGACTCCAGACTTAGGTTGCTGCGATGGAGCTGGTACTGCTCCTACTCCCCCACCTTTCCCCAGCAGCCGCGGCAGTAGTACATGAGCGCTGAGGAACCCCTCCCCCCGGTCAGACCTGTCAGAGGAGGGACGATGCCGCACATAGGCACCGGCCAACTGACTACGAAGGATTTCCCTATAGTATTTGAGTTTGTCCTCCCTCTCAGCAGCTGGGAAAAAGGCTCCCATTTTGGGCCGGTAGCGGGGTTTCCAATAGGGTGGAGAGCCAGAAGTCATCCCACTGCCGGATGTTGACTATTCGGCTGTCACTAGCCAGGCAAATCAGCATGCTGCGGGCCATCTGCACAAGTAACTCCGAGGGGCTCCCTGCCTCCATCTCCACTGTATACTTCCATGGTGGTTGCGGGTCATCTCCCTCGCTTCCTCATCTCCATCTACCTCCCCCAGCTGCTCCTGCCCTCCTCTCTTGTCACCTGGGTAGAAAATCCACTCATTTCACCAGACAATGCTTCTGCTCCAATGTCCTCCTCTCCTCCTCCATTCAGTCCCCACTGGAACTCATGTGGCCGCGAGTTTGTAGTCGCCACGTCTCCCCGTCCCCCCCCCAGACAGTTTTTTTCAGCATCTGTTCCAGGACATAAGCTGGGGTTTGACGTTTTTCCCTTTCCCGTAGTCCCAACTGACAAATAACATTGCCCCTCAAAAGGGCCCTCAGAAAAAAAAAAAAGGGGGGAAAAGGGTGTCACGCTTTACTGCCACGGCGGGCCTAAAAATTACACAGGGGAGTACTCCGTCCGTAAAACATAAAAAAAATCTTTTAATGGCCTTTCCTGCTCATACGCCGGTCCAACATGGGCAGGCTAAAAATTCCAAGGGGTTTGGGAGACATGAATATCAAGTTTTTTGGGGGGGGGCGTCTGCCCTGCAACTCGAGGAGGGTTTCCTGGCTTTGAAAGGAATGGATAAAGTCCCTTGCACAGTTTCCGGGCCATTTTCAAAATCTTCTGAGATCGGGGGAAGACTTCAGGAAACCTTATCACAACCAGTTTTGGAACATGTGCGCCATGCATGGCCCCTTTGGACCGCCCCCCTTCGGTGCAGCGCAAATTTTCCTCCCTCAAATTTGGTTCCGAATTGCAGTTGGCGCTAAAAAGAAAACATTTTTTTTCTTGCTGAATGCCCGGGGAAAGATTTCCTCCCCTGTGTGACTTTTTTTGCCGAGGCAAGAAAGGTGTAGAACTCCCGGGGAAAAACCGTGTGCCCTACACATGGTATGATGACAGTACATGTGGGGGATGGATGATGGGGGGATGGAGGAGGGGGAGGCGGAAAATTGGGCGGAGCCGCAGTTTGAAAACGTGGAGGAAAAGCGGCGTTTTCCTGTCCAAGTTGTTGGTGGGCCGGGAAAGGGAACCACATTCACCCAGTGGGTTTGAAAAGGGACATGTACGGGCTCTGCCGTAGTTAAAAATCCAGAGTCCGGCTGCCATGCACCTTGGAAAAAAACATTAAGCTAAAGGGAAATGGCCCCCCTTCTGTTTTCAAAATTTGGAAGTGCGGGTACCCCCCTTTTTTTGGAAAAAAATTTTCGGTTTTAAAAACTCCCATCCCCGGCTCGGAAACAAGCCATTAGTTCCCCTGAATGGTGCAGAGTCCCCCTTTTTGGAAAGGGGGGTTACCAACAATTTTGGCCGGGACACGGTCGGGCTTTAAACCTTAGGTGGGGGATGCTACTTTTTGTCTTTTTTGCAATCCCCATCTTTGAACGACTGCTGGCCCCAAATGGTGGGCGAGGAGAATTTGGGATGACCAATTTAAACCAAAACAAGAACCTTTTGGTTTTGTGAAAAAAACACAGGGGCCCCCAAAGTTGACACCGGCAGTTCTGGCCTAAACCGATTGACCCCTGTTTGCTTGCCCCCTTTGCTGTGCGGGACCGGGGGCCTTTCTCCGGGAATGTTTTTGGGCCACGCCACTCGCAGGTGAAAGCCTGCCACCTCTTTTGTCTGACTTTACTGTTTTTTTAAAAAAAATTGACAGACTTGTTTGAGAAATTTCTGTATATGAAAAAATACACACCCTTTTTTTGGACCCAAATTTAAAACCCCAAAACCCAAGCTTGGGAAAACCCTTTGGATAAAATTTGGGCGCCCCAAACAAAGGGGTGGAAAAAAAAAACTTCAAAGTCCCGGGTTTAAAAACACTGTGTTTTTTTACTGAATATAAAAGCCAATTAATTGATATGAATTATGCAAAAAGGAAAAAATTTCTTATTTGGCGGGAAAAAGAACGTTTCTTTTTTTGAATACAACTGCAGAAAAATATTTGGTTTTAAAAAATTTGCGAAAAAGAAATGTGCGCCAAAAAATTCCGTTTTGTAGCGGAAAAAAAGGCGTGAAATTTTAGGGAACACAACAAAGAAAACCTCGCAATTAACCTTCAATATGAATTATCCCTAAAACCAAAATTTCTTCTTTGGCGTAAAAAAAGAACGTTTTTTTTTCTGAATAAAACTGCAGAAAAATACTTAGTTAACCCTTGGATTTAAAATTTCTCAAAAAAAATTTGCGCTCCCAAACCCAATTTAAAACCAGCTTTTGTAGCGGGGTTAAAGCGGCGTGAAATTTTACGGAACAAAACAAAAGAAAAACTCGTAATTAACCTTTGGATATGAATTTTTCAAAAAACCCAAAATTTCTTCTTTGGCGGTGAAAAGGGACGTTTCTTTTTATTTAAATTTACAATTTGCAAAAAAATTTTACTTATTAACTTTTGGGATGAAATTGCGCAAAAGAAATTGCTGCCAAAAATTTCCCAGTTTATAGCTTTAAAAAACAGTGTGAAATTTTTGGGTAACAAAAACAACAGAAAAACCGAAATTTAAAACCCTTGGGGAATATAAATTTTTGCAAAAAAGGCCAAAAATTTTCTTTTTTGGGCGGTGAAAAAGAACGTTTCTTTTACTAAATTCCAACTGCGGGAAAAAATACTTAGTTAACACTTGGATGAAAATTGCGCAAAAAAAAATTTGCTCCCAAACAATTAAAAAAGTTTTGCAGCTTTAAAAAACGGCGTGTAATTACGGAACACAACAACAAAAAAAACCGAAAAAAAAACCTTTGGATTTTTAAATTATGTCACCCAAAAATTTCTTCTTTGGGCGCAGAAAAAGAACTTTTTTTTAATGAATCCCAACTGAAAGAAAAATACTTTTTTTAACCCTTGGATGTAAATTGCCCCAAAAGAAATGTGCTGCCAAAAAAATTCCCGCTTTTTTAGCGTTTTTTAAAATGGCGGGGTATTTTACGGAACACAACAACAAAAACTCGAAATTTTAACCTTCGGAAAAAATTATGTACAGACAAAATTCTTCTTTGGCGGTGAAAAAGAAGTTTTTTTTAACTAAATTTAAAATTTGCAAAAAAAATACTTAGTTAACCTTTTGGATGAAAAATTTGCGAAAAAGAAATTGCGGGCCAAAAATTACCATTTTTGCACCCGTGTTAAAACGGCGTGTTTTTTTAGGGAACAAAAAAACAAAAAAACCCGAAATTAACCTTCAGATATGAATTATGCTACACCAAAAATTTTTCTTTTTGGCGGTGAAAAAAAAAGTTTTTTTTAAATGAATACAACTGCAGAAAAAAATTTGGATGAAAAACAGAAAAAAATGTGCTGCCAAAAAATTTCCCCGTTTTTAGCGGATAAAACGGCGTGTTTTTTAAAAGGAAAACAACAACAGAAAAATCCCCTTTAAAACCTTTCGGATATGAATTTTTGTACATAAAAAAATTTCTTCTTTGGCGGTGAAAAAAAAAATTTTTCCCTTTTTATTGAATACAACTGCAAAAAAATATTTGGGTCAAAACTTGGATGTAAATTGCGCAAAAAAAATGTGCTCCCCAGAAATTCCCAAAGTTTTTTGTAGCGTTTTTAAAAAGGGTGAAAATTTACGGAACACAACAACAGAAAACCACCCCAATTAACCTCAGATATAAAATTTATGTACACCCAAAAAATTTCCCTTATTTGGGGCGGTGAAAAAAAAAAGTTTTTTTACTGAATAAAAACTGCAAAAAAAACTTAAAAAACCCTTTTGATGAAAAATTTTCTCAAAAAAAAAAGCGCTGCCAACAATTACCACTTTGTAGCGTGTTAAAGGGCGTGTATTTTAAAACAAAAACAACAAAAAAAACCTCTTTAAATTAACCTTTGGTATGAATTATCTACAGAAAAAATTTTCTTCTTTGGCGGTGAAAAAGAACGTTTTTTTTTTACTTAATACAACTGGGGAAAAATACTTAGTTAACCTTGGTGAAAATTGCGAAAAAGAAATGTTCTGCCAAAAATTTAATCAGTTTTTATAGGGGTGTTAAAAAAAGCGTGAAATTTTAGGGAAAACACAACAACAAAAAAACTGTAATTAACCTTCGGATAAAAAATTATCCCTACGGGCCAAAATTTCTTTTTTTTGGGGGTGAAAAAGAACTTTTTCTTTTACTGAATACAACTGCAAAAAAAAATACTTTTTTAAACCCTTTGGGGATAAAAATTGCCAAAAGAAAGGGTTCCCCAAAAATTTCCCCGCTTTGTAGCGTGTTAAAAGGGCGTGTTTTTTAGGAAACACAACAACAGAAAAACCGAAATTTAAACCCTTTTGGAATGAATTATCCTACAGCCAAAATTTTTTTTTGGGCGCAAAAAAAAGAACTTTTTTTTAAAGAATCAACTGCAGAAAAATACTTAGTTAACCCTTGGATGAAAAATTCCCAAAAAGGGAAAATGGGGCTGCCAACATTTCCCACTTTGTAGGTGTTAAAATGGCGTGAAAATTTTACGGAACAAAAACAACAAAAAACTCGAAATTTAAACCCTTTGGGGGATAAAAAATTTTATCTAAAACCCCAAAACTTCTTTTTTTTGGGGGTTTTAAAAAAAAAAAGAACTTTTCTTTTTACTTAATAAAACTGCAAAAAAAAATATTTTATTTAACCCCTTGGGTTAAAAATTGGCAAAAAGAAATGTGCTCCCAAAAAAATTACCACTTTATAGCGTTTTTAAAACGGGGGTTTTTTAACGGAACAAAACAACAGAAAAATCTTTTTTTAAACCCTTTCGTTTAAAATTTAAATGCTACACCCCAAAATTTCTTTTTTTGGCGGGGGAAAAAGAACGTTTTTTTTTACGAAAAAACCTCCCAGAAAATACTTTTTAAACCCTTGGATGAAAATTGTGCAAAAAAAATGTCCCTGCCAAAAATTACCAGCTTTGAAAGCGTGATAAAAAGGGCGTGTATTTTACAAAACACAACAAAAAAAACTCGAAATTTAAAACCTTTTTGGATATGAAAAAATGCTACAGCCAAAATTTCTTTTTTGGGGGTAAAAAAGAATGTTTCTTTTACAATAAAAACTGAAAGAAAAATACTTATTTAAACCCCTTTTGGATGTAAATTGCGCAAAAAAAAAATTGTGCTGCAAACAATTACCACTTTTTTAGGGGTTTTAAAAATTGGCGTGTATTTTACGGAACACAAAAAACCCGAAAAACTCGAAATTTAAACCTTCGGGTAAAAATTTATTAAAAGGCCAAAAACTTTTTCTTTGGGGGTGAAAAAAAAATTTGTTTTTTTTTATAAAATAAAAACTGCAAAAAAACTTATTTAAAACACTTGGATGAAAAAATTGCCAAAAAAATTTGGCTTCCAAAACCAATTTACCAGCTTTCAGCGTGAAAAAAACGGCGTGTTTTTTTAACGGAACACAACAACAAAAAAAACTCGAAATTTTAACCTTGGATATAAATTTTATGCTACAGGCAAAATTTCTATTTGGCGGTAAAAAGAACGTTTCTTTTTTACTAATGCAACTGCAAAAAATACTTGGATGTAAATTCCCAACAAAAAAAAATATTTTTGCACAATTACCAGTTTGTAGCGTGTTTAAAACGGAATTTTTTTTACGGAACAAAAACAACAAAAAAATTCAAAATTTTAAAACCTTCGGATATGAATTATCTACATCCAAAATTTTTTTCTTTTGGTCTTTAAAAAAGAACTTTTCCCCTTTCCCCAAAATAAAAATGCAAAAAAATTTACTTAGTTAACCCTTGGATGAAATTTCTTAAAAAAAAAAGCCGCGGGCCAACAATTCCCAAAGTTTTGAGCGTTTTTAAAAGCGGCGGTTTTTTTACGGAACGAAAAAAAAAACTCAAAAATTCCCCTTTTGGTAGGGAATTTATGTACAGGAAAAAATTTTCTTTTTTTTGGGGGGGAAAAAGAAAGTTTTTTTATTGAAAACAACTGCAAAAAAAATACTAATTTTAACCCTTGGATAAAAAATTTGCCAAAAGAAATGTCGGGCCAAAAAATTTAAAACCACTTATTGTGGGGTTAAAACCCCGGAAATTTTTTTTAAAGGGAACACAAAAAAACAGAAAAACTGAAATTTAAACCTTGGGGGAAAAAAAATTATGCAAACAGCCAACATTTCTTCTTTGGCGGTGAAAAAAAACGTTTTTTTACTGAAAACAACTGAAAAAAAAATTTTACTTTTAAACCCTTGGGTTTTAAAATTTTGCGCAAAAAAATTGCTCCCCAACAATACCAGCTTTGCAGTGTGTTAAAAACGGCGTGTTTTTTTAAACGGCCCACAAAAAACCAAAAAAACCTCAAAAAAAAACCTTTCAGATTTTAAATTTATGCTACACCCAAAAAATTTCTTCTTTGGCGGTAAAAAAAGAACTTTTTTTTTACTGAATAAAACTGCAGAAAAATTTTTTTTTAAAAAATGAAAAAGAAATGTTTTGCCAAAAATTTCCCCCAGCTTTGTACGTGATAAAACGGCGTGTTTTTTTAAACGGAACACAAAAAAACAAAAAAATTCGAATTTAAAAACCTTTTTGGATTTTAAAATTAAAGCAACAGCCAAAATTTCTTTTTTGGGGCGGTGAAAAAAAAAAGTTTTTTTAACTGAATAAAACCCTTGCAGAAAAAAAAATTGGTCCCACTTGGATGAAAATTTGGGCAAAAAAAATTGCGCCAGCAATTCCACTTTGTAGCGTTTTAAAAAGGCTTTAAATTTTTGGGAAACACAACAACAAAAAAAACCCCCTTAAATTTTTAATTTTCCCCGGAAAAAAAATTTAAAGTTACACCAAAAAATTTCTTTTTTTGGGGTAAAAAAGAACGTTTTTTTTAAACTATAAAAACGCAAAAAATATTTAGTTTAACCCTTGGATGAAAAATTTTCAAAAAATGCGCTGCAACAATTACCAGTTTTGGGTACGTGTTAAACGGCGTGTATTTACGGAAAAAGAAAAAAACAAAAAAACTCGAAATTTTAATTTTTGGAAAAGGAATTTATGCAACAGGCAAAATTTCTTTTTTTGGCATTGAAAAAGAACTTTTCTTTTACTAAATTTACAACGAGAAAAATTTTTTATTAAAACCCTTGGATGTAAATTGGGGAAAAAGAAATTGCTCCCAACAATTACCAGTTTTTCCAGGGGAAAAAAATGGGTGAAATTTTAAAGAACACAACAAAAGAAAAACCCCGAAATTTAAAACCTTTTGGATATAAAAATTAAATGCTACACCCAAAAATTTTTTTTTTGGCATTGAAAAAAACTTTCTTTTCAAAATACAACGCAGAAAAATCTTGGTCAACACTTGGTTTAAAATTTTGCGCAAAAGAAATGTGCTGCCAAAAAAATTACCAGTTTTTGTTGCGGTTAAAACGGCGGAAATTTTACGGAACACAAAACAGAAAAACTGAAATTTAAAACCTTCGGATATGATTTTTGCTACGGGCCAAAATTTCTTTTTTGGGGGGTTTTGAAAAAGATCTTTTCTTTTACTAAAAACCAACTGAAAAAAAAGTATTTTAGTTAACCCTTGGATGTAAATTGCACAAAAAAAAAATTGCTCCCCCACAATTACCAGTTTTAAAGGGTTTTTAAAAAACGGCTTTTTTTTTTAAGGGAAAACACAACAAAGAAAAACTCGTAATTAAAATTAAAAATCAATTATCCCTACAGCCAAAATTTCTTCTTTGGGGGTTGAAAAAGAACGTTTTTTTTATTTGATCAAAAACCAAGAAAACCCAACCCATTTAAAATTTAACCCCGGATCAAAATTTGGCAAAAGGAATGAGCAACCCAAAAATTTAATTGGTATTTTGGTTTGGGTAAAAACGCTGTTTCTTTAACTGAATACAACAGAAACCCGGTTAGAAAAACCCTTTAAATTTCAAGGGCAAAAGAACTGAGAAATATAGCTTTAAAAATGTATATGCAGCTGCTTTGGACGCAAAACGGGACTTCAGTTCCAATCCCCCAAAAAAATTCAAAAATTAGAACGTAAGAGAACCCAGTCCCTGAAAAAATGGACACCCCCCCAAAAATCGCTGTAAAAAGTGATTTTCTTTAGAATGAGTTTTTCATAAGCACAGCGGCAGCCCCTTCCCCTACACGGCACATTTTAGGCTTGGACCCTTGCCACGCCCGCGCCCGGCCCTTATATAGTGCGGTGACTAAAAAGGGAATCCCCGCCGGTCGCTAAATTGGCTTATCTCTGCGCATGTCATGTGGGCTAGGGCCTTTTCTTCCTCCCAGGCTTCTTTCCCCCCATGAAAACGCCATGTGCTCCCCACCCTTTTATTTTTTAAAACACGCTTTTTCCCCCGCAAATTCCCCCCAAAACCCTTCGTTTCGTTCAAATCAAAGTTTTCCTGAAATTCTAAACGAATTCCACTTTCGTTAGAATCAATTCCCCCCATCCTAGTAATATTTAACAAGTTACAGTGACAGGTTTTGGGAAAAAGGGGTTTGTTGACCCAGGGATTTTTTTCTAAATTGCTAGTTTGGGAGTAAAAAAAAATTTTTTTCCCTAAATGAGGACATTTGGCAACTCCCAAAAATTGGGGGTTTTTTTGCCTTCCTCCGGATAAACATTATAGCACAATAAGCAAACTGGATGGACTTCTGTCTTTTTCGGCCTTACAAACAAAATATGTAACAATCCTAAGTATAAATGGAATGCAGTGCAGATTAAGCTTAGAGGAAGGGGACATAGTACTAAATCAGTACTGCATATTCTTTCTCCTCAGGATCACAGGGGTTACATACAGGGGTGCCATCAGGGCTGTACTGTTGGTAATATAACAACAAAAGTCGGCTCACCAATAATCCTCAGCATTCATGAAATCCATTCTGGTGCTGTGCAGGGAAGAGACATCAGGCTAAAGATGCAGGTTTCCAAGAAAGTAGAAAAAATATACTCAGCTACAAAAAACACATGCTATTCACGCACTTCAAGCCTCTTCTATGGGTTCTTAATAGCTAAAATTAAGAGCCCACAGAAGAGGCTTTAAACGTAAATAGCATGGGTTTTTGTAGCTTAGATTTTTATGTTTTTCAATTGGGACTTAATAAATGTGAGTTTTATTTTTAAATACTTTTGAGTGCTGGACGCTACAATTTTTCCAACTGTATAGGGCACTGCTGATATGGTAAAAAATAAGAATTGGTAATGTGGGGAGAGCAAATGCTTCTGCTATATGGAGACCTGAAATTACTTATGCAGCCTTGGTTCCAGAGGTCAGAAACTCCATGGGACCAAGCGATTTGCCAACATATTATAATATGTGAATAGTCCTTAAAAAACCTGTCACATAGTTTATGCCACCCTTTCTGAGGACAGCACAAGCTAGTGACAGACCAGCGCTGTGTCCTTTATCCTGTAAGATGAGTATTTAACTGCTCAAATCTGGCAGTTTTCAGCCAGAAAAGAGTCATGAAAAGAGTCTGTTTAATTCATTACCTGCCCATCTGAGGCTAGCCCCACCCACCACATAACTGATTAACCTACTACATTGAATAGGTCGAAACATGTGAATAACTGTCAGATGGGCTGGGCTTGCCTTGGGTGGCCAGGGCTAATACCCTCTCATGAATAAGCTGGACTCTTTTCAGGCTGCAAACTGCCAGATTTGAGCATTAAATACTCTAAAACTACAGCATCTTACAGAATAAGGGACACAGCGCTGGAAACAGCAGATCTGACACTGGCTTGTGCTGTCCTGAGCAAGGGGTCATAAACTATGTAACAGGTTCCCTTTAAAATCTTTATTAGCAAAGTGCACCTTCCTGTTTAAGGTGGATGTACAGGTGTATTTTATCACTGAATAATACAGGTAAAATTATAACTTTAATATATATATTTTTTAAAATGAGATATTTAATGTCTCTCTCATAAAAATAAAAAACAATTACCAAATACAGCATAAGACCACAAAACCACTGAGTTTAAACCAAATTACATCTCATACTGTCATGGGTATGATAAATCAATTCAATAAGTATAAAAAATGTGGTTTTACTCAGGGTACCACCCAGACCATTCAAATCAGTATCCCATCCTCAATTCCAAAATGGTAGTGTTGTTTATATAGATTCTTATCTCCATCAATATAAAAGAGATGGGATGTATAGACAGATGCGTAATGGAAGGGGAATGTAAAGGGTCAGAATAGGAGCGCACAAAAAAGCTCCCTAACAGAAAGTCGGGAACCCACCCCGAAAAGGGCGCCGCCACCCCTGTTTTTTTATGTTTGTGAGAGAGAGATGAAATATCTCATTTTAAGAAATAATGTATTAAAAGTTATATTTTAACCTGTGTTCTTAAGTGATAAAATGTCTTTGAAGGGTTAAAAGAAGGTGCAATTTTCTTTCAGTGATACAGGGCTGTCCAGGGATATACTTGTAAGGGGGTGGTAACCACTGGAATTATACAGAACTTTTTGGTAAAACACTAGGTGTGACATGTACCTGGCCATTTCTACACCTGTTTTTAATACGATCCTACAATATATATGAAAGAGTGTTATGCTACAAACATTGGCACATAGAGTGCTATGCTCCAAAATTTGTCTCATCTATGGTATGGATTTGTACAAGTTTCGTGCCAAACTTTGGCACATTCTTGGCACATTTTTGGTGCGTTCAAAAGTGCTGTGTCTGGTGCAGAATGCAGCAAGTTTACGTGTACAACTAACTGTTCATATGTCTATAGAACAGGGCTATGACAGTTTTTTGGCTCACAATACACTAGAAAACTGGAATAGCCCTGTTCATACATGTCGCCCTAGGTTTATTTTTTATTCTCAGCAATGGTGAATACATTTAATGGTTATGACATATTCTTGGTGGGATGACACATTTGATTTCTGCAGAACATAAACTCATACAAAATATTTTTTGAGCAATCACTTACCAAGGGCTGAAATAATGTCTAATATCCTACCAACCTTTTATAAGTCAAGTTGCAGCCAAAATGGCTGCTGACTGCCACCCATTCTTACTGTGCTGCTAACATGTCATCCAATACTCTGTGCAACTAAAGTATGGTCCCTGACCACTAGGTCCACCTTTTTGGCTAGGTTATGTCTGTCATCAGTACTCACAAGCTGTTTTATTTTGCCATGCAAAACTACAAGCCCCAAAATCCTTTGCTATGCTTTCTCTGTCTCCATCCCAAACTGAGCCCCAGTACATACCTTCTTTTACTTTCTCATGTTCAACATCTTGGGAGGCAGAACTAAAGGGATCTGACTTAAAGGGCTGCTGCAAAAAACAAATCACTTTAGTCACCTGATCTGCTGGGCTCAACATAAAGCTCTTTCTTGTGTGTTAAGACATGGAGAACATCTGGGTCTTCTATCAGCACACAGTTGATGTAGATTGCAGGAAGACCACTGAATATATTATGCTTTCTTTAGTAGAAATATTATTTGAAGAAATTGATTTTCTTCTGAACAACTTTTTTAAGCCTTTACAGGGGCCAAGATAATCACCTCAGGATCCAATATAAATACAGCTACCTCTGAGGTCAAAATGTGCCACTCCAGCTATATTAAAGTGCATGTTGTTTGACAATTATGATGGACAAAGCCTAAAGTCATCTCTACTATATGTGTATGCATACACGTGTATTGACAATTAAATATTTTTTCACAGGTATCTTCGACTGTCAGAAAGAAACATTGATTCATTGTTACAGAAGTGCAAAGAGTCAGGGATTCAGGTTGATATCCACCCACATATGAAGGAGTCTGACATTGACATTAGTGCCATAATCTCATCTGAAAACACAAATACGGTGTCATTGTAGTCAATGCCCCTGACACTGGGCCTTTTCCCTGCTGTAGTGCATAAGCACAATCCATACTTGTAACAAGAAATCAATAAGATAAATAAAGATCATTGAAAACTCAAAAAAATAGAACTTGTTTCTGATTGGAATTTATCAATCTCAATTTAAATATTTAATGTACTTTATTTCTACTTTATTCTCATATTAAGAAAAACAGATATACATTTGTATTGCTTTACAAATAGCACATAAGGAGGTGCTCTGATGAGGACTGTCAGAGCACTGAACTACTCCTTTCTGCAAAGTGTATATGAATATATTGCTTTTGTGACCAGAAACTATTGCAGTTCAGACCCATTTGCCTTGCCATCTCTAGTTATTAAGTTGTTCTCTGATACTGTAACTATGAGGCTGTGTGCCCTTATTAAGAGACTAAAACCATATTGCAGTTCCCCCATTAAGAACCTTTGACTCTATAACCAACAACCTTTTTGGATATTTGTGAGCAATCTATTGAGCCTGTAACTATTAAGCATTATGGGCGGCATGTATGAACGGGGCTGCGCCAGGTATCTGGCGTTTTTTCAGACCGATATCAGGCGCAGCCCTGTTCGTACATGTTTAAATGTCCTGCACGCCACTATCAGGTACATTACATAACCGTAGAACCATAGTGAAGCTACATATTTATAGCTTCGCTAGAGCATTTCTAGACACATTTCTGCTGGAACAGGAATACCACTTTCAAAGTGTTATATCTGAGCCAGAAATGTCGTACCAAGCGCTAGAATGCGCCTGATTTATGACCCGCTGTAGAGCAGGTTCATAAATTGGCGCATTCTAGACTAATATTATGCGCATGAAATTTGGCATTAATGCGCCAAATTTCATACAAGTCGCCCTATGTCTCCTTTTGGAGTAAAGCTATAGCCACAAAGGGGAGTACCTGCGTTAGAGCCTCCAGGTAGTCAAATACCCCAGGAAGAATGCCGTATAGGCATAAAAAAAAGTTCTAAAAGCATAAAAAATATTTTAAAAAATTAAGGGTTCAAAATTCAAAAGTTACACATAATTGGTATCACCGCATCCCCAAAAAATTGTCAAATGCCCAAATTGTGGTTTTTTTGGGTCATTTCATGTCACTAAATAAAAAGTGATCAAAAATGGTACCACTATAGTAGCAAAACACAAGCCCTCACTTAGATCCATAGGTGGAAAAAGAACAAAACTGAACAGGGCTGCGCTAGTCTTCTGACATGCTTGGAGATAATAAATCTCTTGTAGCCCTGTCTGACAGATGTATGAACTGTCCTATGCCAAAATCTGGTGCATGTAGTGACAGACCCGACACTTTTTGTATGCGCCAATTCTACACGAGCATGTCACGCCAGATTTGTACGATGCGCCAAATTTATGAATGTGTCGTCAAACTGTTGTACCAATTTATATTAATTTCATAGTGGTAAGGCTGAAACTATTTTTGGCAAATATACTCTATGCAACACTTTTTGCTGTGAAATCCTCTCATACATACTGACGAATGCTATACTAACGTACTGAGAAGTACGACTCGCAGCATCACTTTTTATACGTCCACCTAAATGCCATTAGGTCTTTCAAATATAACAAACTTATCCACAACACCAAAATTGACCAAATGAAACAAACATATGGGCCAACTTGTATGAAGGTCTTTTTTATTGCAAACTGTGCCAAAAGTGAATGTTCTGCCTTTTTTCCTTATGTATAGCATGCCGTTCGGGCAAGTTTGATGCACTGTGGGCCAGATCCAACATTTTGTAATGTGCAAAAAATGTGGGGGCGTTCTTGGGGCGTGTAATTCATTTATGAATGTGTGACGGCAAAACTTGGCGCATACAGTGCCTTGCGAAAGTATTTGGCCCCCTTGAATTTTTCAACCTTTTGCCACAAAATTTTTTTTTTTATTTTTTTGTGAAGAATCAACAAGTGGGACACAATTATGAAGTGGAACGAAATTTATTGGATATTTTAAAAATTTTGTAAAAAAAAAAAAACTGAATAGAGGGGCGTGCAAAAATTGTTCGGCCCCCTTAAGTTAATACTTTGTAGCGCCACGTGGCTTTTGCTGCGATTACAGCTGCAAGTCACTTGGGGTATGTCTCTATCAGTTTTGCACATTGAGAGACTGAAATTCTTGCCCATTCTTCCTTGGAAAACCGCTGGAGCTCAGTGAGGTTGGATGGAGAGCGTTTGTGAACAGCAGTTTTCAGCTCTTTCCACAGATTAGCGATTGGATTCAGGTCTGGACTGTGACTTGGCCATTCTAACATCTGGATACGTTTATTTGTGAACCATTCCCTTGTAGATTTTTCTTTATGGGTTTGGGGATCATTGTCTTGTTGGAAGATTAAAACTCCCTCCCAGTCTCAGGTCTTTTGCAGACTCCAACAGGTTTTCTTTCAGAATGGTCTGTTTTTGCTCCATCCTTTTTTTCTTCCCCCTCAATTTTAACCATCTTCCCCGTCCCCGCTGAAGAAAAGCAGGCCCAAACCACAATGCTTCCACTACCAAGGTTTGACAGTGGGGATGGTGTGTTTTAGGGTGATGAGTGTGTTGCTTGTACGCCAAACATATCGTTTTGCATTGTGGCCAAAAAGTTCCATTTTGGTTTCCTCTGACCAGAGCACCTTCTTCCACATGTTTGGTGTGTCTCCCAGGTGGCTTGTGGCAAACTTTAAAAAAAAAAACTTTTTATGAATATCTTTGAGAAATGGCTTTCTTCTTGCCACTCTTCCATAAAGGCCAGATTTGTGCAATGTACGACCAATTGTTGTCCTATGGACAGACTCTCCCACCTCAGCTGTAGATCTCTTCAGTTCATCCAGAGTGATCCTGGGCCTCTTGGCTGCATCTCTGATCCTTGTTTGAGATGAAAGTTTAGAGGGAAAGCTGGGTCTTGGTAGATTTGCAGTGGTCTGATACTATTCCATTTCAATATGATCGCTTGCAGTGCTCCTTGGGATGTTTAAAGTTTGGGAAATCTTTTTGTATCCAAATCAGGCTTTAAACTTCTCCACAACAGTATCACGGACCTGCCTGATGTGTTCCTTGGTCTTCATGATGCTCTCTGCGCTTTAAACAGACTATCACAGAGCAGGTGCATTTATATGGAGACATGATTACACACAGGTGGATTATATTTATCATCATCATTCATTTAGGACAACTTTGGATCATTCAGAGATCCTCACTGAACTTCTGGAGTAAGTTTGCTGCACTGAAAGTAAAGGGGCCAAATAATATTGCACGCCCCACTTTTCATTTGTTTTTTTTTTACAAAAGTTTAAAATATCCAATACATTTCGTTCCACTTCACAATTGTGTCCCACTTGATTCAATTTCATTTCTTTATGTTTGAAGCCTGAAATGTGGCAAAAGGTTGAAAAGTTCAAGGGGCCAGAACACTTTCGCAAGGCACTGTAACTGCTCGAACAGCCAGACCAATTTAAATGTAGTCTGCATGAGCCTGAGTAGTTATAGTGAAATTTGATTTGCCATTAGAGCACAAAATGTCCTTTTTTTCTCAACTTATACCAGTAAAATAATAAAACTGAATTTATGATAATTATCAAACTACTTAAAATTTAATTATATAAATTTAATAATAAATTATATAATATAAAATTATACAGTATCCCAAGAATAAGAAAATTATCTCCTCTAAAATGTATTTAACCTCTTCACAACCCTAGACGTACGTCCAGGTCGATTGGAGGTTCACACACCTGTACGTATGCATACATCCTGGAGATTGTGCGAACTCTAAAGCAGAGTTTGCACGATTGCTGTGGTATGTCAGCTGTATATTATAGCTGACATCCCGCAGCATCGGCCCCGACCAGAGATCACTCTGCGGGGTGGGGGGTGGGGGGACTAACCCCTTAATTATTGCGACCTCTAGATCGTGTAGCTGCTGTGCGCTAACAGAGAGCCCGGAAGGTATAGAATACTTTCCAAGTTGTCTGTGACGTCACCATGCCCGGCTGTGCCCTATGGACATGGCCGGGCATCATGAGTGACAGTTGCCATAGAGACCAATACACGGCAATAAGCTGTGTATTGATTTCTATTATAAAAATTATTTTCCCTATGTGGAAATGTAAAAAAAAAGGTGAAAAAGTAAAAAAAAAGTGAAAAACAGTAAAACACAAACACGAAAAATAAAATAAAAAGATGTACACTTCCCTTTTTCCCTTTACAAATACCAATCGCCCCAAAAAAGATCAAAAATAAATAAAGTACCCGTATTTTGGTATCGCCGCGTGTGTAACGACCTGCCCTATAAATCTGTTATGTTAATTAACCCGCACGGTGAATGCTGTAAAAAAAAAATAAAATAAACAGTCACAGAATTGTGATTTTTGTTAATCCCGCAGCATATACAATGGAATAAAAAGCTCATATAAACACAAAAGTGGTGCCAATTAAAACGTCGGCCCATCCCGCAAAAAAAAAAGCCCTTACACAGCTCTGTATATGGAAAAATAAAAAAGTTATGGCTATCCGAAAACAGTGATGCATAAATATTGTTTTACACAATAAAAACACTCATTTTTATAGCACTTCAACATAAAGAACTATATAAATTGGGTATCGCCATAATCAAATCGACCCACAGAATAAAAGTAACTTGTCACGGATACTGCACAGTGAGCGCTGTTAAAAATAAAAAACACTACAGGGATTGCAGTATTTTCTTCCCCCTGCCATCCAAAAAATGGATTTAAAAGCGAATAATAAGCCTTGTCCCCCCAAAAATAATACCAATAAAAACGTTGAATCCTTCTGCAAAAATCGAGCCCCTACTTATCTCCGTACACAGAAAAATAGAAAGTTATGGCTCTCAGACTGTGGCGATGCAAAAACGTGTTTTCCTGTTTGAATAAAGTGTTTTTATTGTGTAAAAGCAGTAAAACATAAAAAAAAAAATTACAAATTGGGTATCGCTGTAACCATATCGACCTACTGAGTAAAGCTAGCAGGTCATTTATACCGCACAGTGATGGCTGTAAAAAATAAAAATAAAAACCACTACCAGGATTGCTGTATTTTGTACAAAACTCCTCACAAAAACCTTAATAAAAAGTGATCAAAGCGTCATAATAATCCCACAATGGTACCAATAAAAACGTCAACTCATCCCACAAAAAACAAGCCCCTACACAGCTTCGTACACCACAAAATATAAACATTATGACTCTCAGACAATGACGACATAAAAGCGCAGTTTTTTATAAGCACATTTCTATTGCTTAAAAGTAATAAAACATAAAAGGCTATATAAAATGTGTATCATTGTAATTGTACCGACCCACATAGTAAAGTTATGATGTCATTTATACTATTCGGCAAAGGCTGTAAAATAGAAGCCCAAAAAACAATGTTGGAACTGTGTTTTTTTCCTCCCATTTTCTTTCCCCAACAAAAAAAATATGGAACAGGGTGCACCCAAAATACAATACACCCCAAAAAGAGATATAGGGGTTTGAAATCCAAAAATGGGGCGACTTCGGGTAGGTTTCACCTGTTTTGGTACTTTGGGACTTTTAAAGGGGACCGGGCCCCTCCAAAAACAGCATTCCAAAACCAAAAGCTTTCCCCCTACCTTGTGCGCCCTGATGTCCCCAACAGTAGTTTACACCCACAATGGGGCTATGTCGAATTGGAAAACTTGCAAAAAAAAATTTGGGGGCTTTTTTTCCAGTCCTTGAAAATAAAAATTTTTAAGCTAAAATGAAGATTTTTGGGAAAAAAATTTATTTTAATGTTCAAGTCAATGCTTAAAAAAATTGTAAAACACTGTGGGGTCGATAACTCACTACCCCTGGATATTTTCCCCAAAAGGGGGTTTTTCCAAATAGTTTTTTTTTTAGGGTGTTTTTTAAGTTTTAGCCCCTTTAGGGGTCAGAAACTTGAAATGGCACCTAAATAAAATCTTACTAAAAAATGGGGCCTAAAAGTCCGTAAGGCCCTCTTACTCGGGGGGCTTGGGGGTTTTAAGCCAAATAGTGCAGTAGGGTCACCTAGGGGATATCTCTGAAAACCAAATCTGGGGAATCAAATTAACTGCATTTCCCCTGTCACATCTACGTGTTCTTGTGAATTAATAAAAATCGCAAAAAAAAAAGTAAATTTTTGAAATTTCCCCTCCACTTTTTTTTAATTTCTGTAAAAATACCAAAAGGGGTAACAACTTCCTAAACACTGTTTAAAATTTGGGGGTCTAGTTCTTAGATAAAGTCATTTACGGGGAATCTACCAGCGGGCCCCTAAAAGTACATCAGAACTGGACTGGCCCCTAAAAAATGGATATTGCAAATTCTCTTAAAATTGAGAAATGACTAAAATTTCTAAGCCCCCAATTCGTAAAAAAATAAAAAGACATTTAAAAAATATGCCAACCTTAGGGGACATAGGTAATGCAGTTATAAACTATTTTGTGGTAAAAAATTTATCGTCTTGCACGCAGAAATTTTTAGACTTTAAAAGACAAATTTTTCCAAATTTTCATGAAATTTTTTGATATTTTTCACAACCAAACAATGATTGTAGGACCAAAATTTTTTAAAAAATAAATACAATGTTCACGGAAAACAAAACATGTGGTGGTAAAAGCATTAAAAATAGGAGAAGGAGGATGTAATGATCAAAGGCACTCACCAGTCCTTTTTCTGCAAACTTTTAATTCAGCAAAAAGCATTAAAAAGTTATTCTCACATAAAAGGGCACATGTCAATTAAAAAAATATGGGTTGTCGGGAAAGGCCAAAAATGGGGTAGGTCCTTAAAACCCCCTTAAACACATGCCCAAAAGTGGGTTTAAAGACCAGAAAATTTTTTTTTGGGTTTTTGCCTCCTTGCTTTAAAAAAGTTTTTTCAAAGACTATTTTTTTTAATGAGCAGTTGTATGAGCCCTTTTTTTATTCGAACAAGCATACTTATAGGGGGAAAAGTTTAAATTCACTTATAAATATTACAGAATTTTTTTTAAATTTTCAATTTCAATTTTTTTTTACCCATTCCATTTCACATTTAAAAATTTGTTAGATTTTTCTATGATTTTTACGTCGTTTGGGGTTTTTGTTGTGGGATTGTATGCACAATTTTTTTTAGTAAAAATTTTTTTTTCATTTATTATTTTATTTATTTTTATTTACACTTTTTATGTTTTTTACTTTTTTTTTAATCCCACGACGTGAAAACTGTTTTACTTTTCTTTTTTTTTTTTTACTTGGTAATGTATTTGCATATTTTATACAATACATAAAAATCTGTCATCTGACCAGGGAGGACAGGGGTAGCCAATCTGTCCTGATCACTGGCTTCTTACACAGACAGCCCTGGGGTTCTGATCACCCGACAGAGCAGGGAAACCCTTTGATTGCACTGCAGTGACGAACCACGACAATCAAAGGGTTAAAACACCGTGGAGCGGAGGTTTCCCCCACTCCTTGGTGCTTGCAGGAGCTGCACTGGGATCAGGGCTGTGTAGTACAGCCCCTTCTCAGGGGTGCGGCGCCCGGAGCCCAAACCCAATGCTCAGCGACGCCAAAACATGTCGCGCAGACTAAAAAACCCGAAATCCCCCAAAGATGGTTTGGGGTCCGTTAAGGGGTTTTAAAAATTTTAAATCTAAAATTAATTTTTAAAATTAAAAAATATAAAAAATTAAACCATTATAGCATCAAACCCTAAATCCCGTCCCAAAACGTGTATTTTCGGAGATTGCATAGTGTTATCACTAGTACAAAACACATATGGCTAGAAAAAAATAAAAGGTGTAAAAATGATGCCAGTAAAAAACTACGTTTTTAAATATGATCTTGCATGTTGCCCACGAAATTAGTGAGATTGTTGTGTCGGCTATTGCTGTATGTGGAATAAAGGCTGTCCCACTCACCTACATTTTTTTAACACAAATTAACAAACTATAAAAAAGTATAAAAAAAAGTATTTTGTAAGATTTTAATTATTTAAAAATATTAAAATTTCCACAAAATTTTATTATTAACATAATACATTTCAAATTAGAAAAGCAACTCAAAAACTGTTTTAGCAGCCATTATCGAATTCTGGCATTCATTTATACATGTTTGAGACATTACTAATGCGCCAAAGTAAAGCGGCGCTAGGCACGTCAAACTGCATTGTACACTGGAAAAATGCCGCTAGAAATGGTGTAGAGGCGCTAAGTTTCATACATATCGCCAATAGTGCTGCGATATTCCAGATAGAAGTTAAAGGGGTTTTCTCGCTACAAAGATCATATCTGTAATGATGAGGACAGTAAAAATAAGCACTTTTGCATTTGGTTTGTATTCCCTAAATCACTTAGTATAGCAAATATGAGCTAATCTGTGTGTCTATAGCAACGCCTCCTTTTCTGTGATTGGCTGCCTGATATTTAATTCAGCCCTGTTGGGAAATGCACCCTGGACAGGACACGTTCCCTGTGCTGTGACTGGCTGCCTGCACGTTGTGCTTACTCCCCTCTGAGCTGTGGAAAATGAAAGTGAAACTAGTTGCCTCAGCTTTCTTTGCTGACTGTGTCTGTATAATAAAGACTCTCTGAGCTGCTCTATGCTCCTCTCCCAGCCCTTTATGAAGTATCTGGGCAATTACTGAGTCTCTAACTGCTAGATTCACTATTCCACTCATATAACACAGCCTTAAACACTCTGTTACCCTCTACCTCCAGGCTGATAACAGGGGGAGCAGAGGGCATTTCTAACATTTGTTTCATCATTTCAGGCTGTATGTATAAGTGATTACACCAATGCTTACAAGGAGCTTGTGCAGCCTTGGAGAGTGCTGACAGGTCTCCAGGCATGAGAACCTTTGCAGAAGGTCTGCAGAACTGTGAAATCCTCTCCCTTCCACTACTCATACAGAATGATGACGTCACCAGTCTTCAGTGAGAGAAGACACGCCTAGTGGGAGGAGAGACCCGCCCCTGGTTTTTAAGCTGTAAAAGAGATCAACAGCTCAAGTCTGTGAAAGCTTGTGATGAGAAAACCACTTTAACTTTTAATACCATATTAAAAATACATGCAGCCTATTACCCCCTATGCTTACCCTAAACATTACAAAGAAAAGATGGGACAATCCCTGCCTTACAAATAATGGGGTAACCCCAACAGGAACCTTGTCCTTGCAGTGACCCTCCAAATTCCCTGCTAACTATAAGGAAAATTATATTTATTATAATTATTATAATATAATATATTATTATAATTATCCATAATGTCACTTTCAAGGAAGGATGATTAATATCCTTTAATATAAACACCAAAAGGTTTTGTCTGGTAAATATACATCTATTCTCCTATTTAACAGGCATGCATATACACAATGCGTACATGAATAACGTATTGTATAAATCCTATGAATCATAGTGAAATAAGTCTCCAAAACACAATATAATTTTGATCTTACTATCTTTTTTTAAACGCGTTTCACCCAAATGGTAAACATTGGCTCAACAGAGAACCAAAAGCTATCCAGCAATATTTTCAACACATTTCACCTTTATAGCGGAATATATACAGTGAAGGAAATAATTATTTGATCCCTTGTAATTGTATAAGTTTGCCCACTGACAAAGACATGAGCAGTCTATAATTTTAAGAGTAGGTTAATTTTAATATTGAGATATAGAAGATCCTAAATCAAATCCAGAAAATCACATTGTATAAATTATAAAAATATATTTGCATTTTGCAGTGAGAAATAAGTATTTGATCCCTCTGGCAAACAAGACTTCAAACTTGGTGACTAAACCCTTGTTGGCAAGCACAGAAGTCATAGGTTTTTGGTAGTTGATGATGAGGTTTGTGCACGTCAGGAGGAACTATGGTCCACTTCTGTTTGCAGATCATCTCTAAATTATTAAGATTTTGAGGCTGTCGCTTGGCAACTCGGAGCTTCAACTCCCTCCATAAGTTTTCTATGGGATTAAGGTCTGGAGACTGGCTAGGCCACTCCATGGCCTTAATGTGCTTCTTTTTGAGCCACTCCTTTGTTGCCTTGGCTGCATGTTTTGTCTCATTGTCTTCCTGGAAGACCCAGCCACAACCCATTTTAATGTCCAGGCGGATGGAAGGAGGTTGTCCCTTAGCATAGAAAGTCCCCAAAACATAATGTTTCCACCTCCATGCTGACAGTGGGGATGGTTTTCATTTTGGGGCATTGCTTTTTTTTCTCCTCCAAACAAGGCGAGTTGGTTTTGCAAAGGGGCTAAATTTTTTTTCATATGACACAGCACCTTCTCATAATCACTCACAGAATCTTCCAGGTATTCATTGGCAAACGTCAAACGGGCCTGCATATGTACCTTCTTGAGCAAGGGGACCTTGTGGGCACTGGAGGATTTTAAACCAATATGGCGTAATGCGTTACCATTGGTTTTCTTGGTGACTGTGGTCCCAGCTGCATTGAGATCATTTACAAGTTCTCCCCGTGTAGTTTTAGGCTGATCTCTCACCTTCCTCATGATCAAGGATACCCCACGAGGTGAGATTTTGCATGGTGGCCCAGATCGATGTCGATTGACAGTGGTTTTGTATTTCTTCCATTTTCTTACTATTGCACCAACAGTTGTCTCCCTCTCACCCAGCATCATACTTATGGTTTTGTAGCCCATTCCAGCTTTGTGCAGGTCTACGATCTTGTCCCTGACATCCTTAGAAAGCTCTTGGTTCTTGCCCATGTAGTAGAGGCTACAGTCTGACTGATTGAGTCTGTGGACAGGAGTCTTTTATAAAGGTGACGATTTAAGACAGCTGTCTTTAATGCAGATAACGAGTTGATTAGGAGTGTCTAACTGGTCTGTAGCAGACAGAACTCTTATTGGTTGATAGGGGATCAAATACTTATTTCTTATTTCTAATTTATACAATGTGATTTTCTGGATATATTTTGGATATTCTATCTCTCAATGTTAAAATTAACCTACCCTTAAAATTATAGACTGTTCATGTCTTTATCAGTGGGCAAACTTACAAAAAGCAAGAGCAAGGGATAAAATAATTACTTCCTTCACTGTATGTATGTACATATATTTGTGTAGGGGTTAACTGCGCAAAGATAATAGCAACCGACACAGCTGTAGTACACAGATGTCCATGTCTCTTGCAGACTGCATAGTTCGGTACATAAAACAAAATGTAGATTTGAATACATGCGCAGATGGGTAGAGATAAATAGCCCCCCAAAGTCATACTAAGTAGTCCATGCCTCATGCAGATGCCATATCCCTATATACATTCAGCAAAGCAGATCAAATAAATATCCCTTTTGTGTGTGTGTTTGTATATTATATATATATATATATATATAATATATATATATATATATATATATATACTGTATATATATATATGTATGTATATATATATATATATATATAATATATATATTTTATATATATATATATATATATATATATATATATATATATATATATATATATATATATAGCCCTAAAGTTACCCCAGGTGACAGACGAAAATGGATATTTGTATAGCCAGGGGTTAATGCCCCTGAGATAGTCAACCAGGTACTCCCTTTAGGTATATTATGTCTTATTATTCAGCAACAATATATATAAATTATTATATCTATTATATATAAATATTATATAAATTAGACCGAGATGTTATCTCCAACTTGCTATGATGAGCATCAGCAGCAAATTATACTTACCCATTCTGATGTCGAAATGGCCTGCAATCAATAGACGAACCAATCGCTATGCATCTCAGTAGCGGACATGCGTTCTACTGACTATAAAATGCCAGTATCACCATGTATGCCCGAATACAAAAACATTGTTCCAGACATGCATAGTGAGATACCAGATGTATCTGAACACATGGGTACTTCGGAAATAAACATATTTGGATCCGCTCCTGTCACCTGCACCTCAAGAACATCTCCAGAATCCGTCCTTTTCTCACTGTGGAAACAACTCAAACTCTCATTGTTGCTCTTATTCATTCTCGTCTCGTCATTCTGTAACTCTTTGCTTATCGGTCTCCCTCTGTGCAAACTCTCCCCTCTCCAATCTGTCCTGAATGCAGCAGCCAGGCTTGTCTTTCTTTCCAGCCGCTATACTGATGCCTCTACCCTGTGTCAGTCACTGCACTGGTTGCCTATCCAGTACAGGATACAACATAAACTCATCACTCTCAATCATAAAGCTCTCCACAACGCTGCTCCTCCCTACATCTCCTTCCTCATCTCTGTCTACCACCCTACCCGCTCTCTCCGCTCTGCTGATGATATCAGGTTACACTCATCAATCATCCAAACCTCCTATGCCCGTCTCCAAGACTTCACACGTGCGGCACCAGTTCTCTGGAACATGCTACCGTGGGCGATCAGGCACACTCAGAACTCTCATAGCTTTAAAAGGGCCCTGAGAATACATCTTCTCACTATGGCCTACCAGAATCCCTAATGCTAACAGCCCCCACCCTCCCCCCATACTCTCTAGCGCACTCATCTCATTTTCAGCACTTAAATGTATATAGATGTACTGTCAGGGTGGCAGGTTCATCCGAATTCTATGTAAAAAAAAAACATATTTATGTCACATGGCTGGACCATTGTAAATCTAGCACTTCTTGCCCTTCGTCTCTCCCGTACACCCTAATAGATTGTAAGCTCTTGCGAGCAGGGCCCTCACACCTGTGTCTCATCTGTAAGTACTTTTAATGTGTAATGTCTGTACGTTTACCCTCCAAATTGTAAAGTGCTGCGGAATATGTTGGCGCTATATAAAAAAAGATTATTATTATTATTATTATTATTTGGATCCCCTAGTGGGCACTCTGTGTCATTACACGTCTTTCACACTCACTATGTTGTTACTAGGTATATTGCTTGGCTAATCGTTACATTGTTATACAATTACTATAGATGATTAGATGTGATATTGATGCCCCATTTAACTAGAAAACGTAAAATCAGTAAGCATCAGTAGAGATACACAGACCAGAAAGGTCTGCTTATCTCTACAAGAATGCTTACTGATTTTATGGATTTTTTAAAACAAATAAAAAAGATGTTCTTACAATAATTTTTCACAGCAATTGCACTGACCCATGGATTTACGTTTTTTAACCATACATGCTTCTTGGACAGTGTGCCCTGCTCAGCTGCCATCAGTGAGCTCTCTAAAGCTTTGCTACTTTGCCTGCTATTTATAGTTGAGCTGGCTACATTGGTGCTTTTTTGAACTGTTGTTGCCCCATTCATCTATACAGGCACAGATGGGTAGAAGAGGCCCCATCAGAATATGTATATATGTAGAATATAATACTAATTAACAATTAAGGGACTATATCTTGAAATATGATGCTAAATAAAGAATAATGTACACGGTGTCTACATTTATGTATCAAACGTATCGGGTAGACACGATACATCTCACCCTAAATCTAAATCTCCCTAAACCTCAGCA
>JAODAL010047258.1:0-30121 GCA_025379985.1 Phyllomedusa bahiana | reverse complement strand
AAAACCCCCACGGGTTTTCCAGATTATATGACCTGTCTCCCCCCATGTTTTCCCAGTTTTGTTTCCTTTATCCCAAACCCTCTGGGGCCCCAAAAATTTTTAAAATCCTGTACTACCACCACTTTGTTCCAGATTATATAATCCATGATCTACCCCACTGTTTTTTGATTAATATCCATGTATCATACCCCATTGTTCACAGTGATTTGATCCATAACACCACCACTGTGGCCCAGTTTTAAAATCATGATCTCCACCACTGGTTCCAATTATAAAACCTGATACTATACCACCATGTGTCACAGTGTTATCATGTTCTACCCCCCTGTGTGTCCCAGTTAATGATCCTTTATACTACCCCCTGTGTTCCAGTTTATATGACCCTGATACTACCAACTGTGTTTCCAGATTATATATCCATGATCTACCCCACTGTTTCCAGATTATTGACCATGATATACCCCCACCTTGTTCCGATTATATGACCATGAAAATTTCCCCCACTGTGTGCCCCGGATTTTAACCCATGATACTACCACCACGGTTCCAGATTATATAACCCTTATACTCCCCCAACTGTTTTCGTTATATGATCCATGATATCCACTCCCACCATGTGTCACGATGTTGACCATGATAACCACTGCTGTGGTCCCAATTATATGATCCTTTTATTACCAGCACTGTGTGTCCCGATTATTGACCCCTGTCAGGGCATTTCTAGGCAAAATTTTCACTCGGGGCGAGGTGAAGAAATTTCGCCCCCCCCCCCTTTAAAACATAATGGCCAAAATGAAACCGTGCATCACCATCAACCAAATCAAAATTAAAAAAGCTTTACCAAATATGATTCTATAAATTAAAAATAAAGTCTAATTTTCAATTACATGCTACACAACCCAGAACCCCCAAACCCAAGACCACATAAAACCAGCACACTGACCGAAAATTTTACACCAAAACCATGACCACTATCCCAGACAACTGACGAATGATATACCACACCATGACCACATATCACCACACACAGTGACCGAATAATCTCCCACCCCATGACCAATTCACCCCATGGTGCCAAAATACACAAACCGTGCCTATCCCGACAAAGTGACGAATAATAAAAACTGACCATTACTGAATACAAACCATTATACTTCAACAAAATTACCAGATACAGTGGTGGATACCCGGAACACAGGCTCGGAACCTTAATTGGTTACGAAAAATTTATATCGTGACTCACAGGAGACGTCTCTGAAGAGTTGTTCTCTTTTCTCTTCTTCTTCTTCTTCTCCCATCTGTCCCGACGCCATGAAGATACTCCCGATTTCAGTAAAATTTACAAAAAAAATATTTAAGACCCCTCCCTTTTCACATTTTCCCCCCCAATTCCTTTCTATAAAAACCCCCCCATCAAAAGCATCTCATAGGTAGCCATGAAATAGCCCCTATAGCCGGGTACCCCCTGTAGCCAGTAATCCCCCCCGAGCTGTTGATCCCCCCTGACCGTAGTGCCCCCTGACCCAGTAGATCCCCCCTGAATAATTATAAAATAACAAAAAAGTTTATCCCCGGGTCCGCGCTTCCCCGGTTCGGAGCGGTCAGCGTGGGACTGCAGACGGTGAAAGCAGCGTGACGTCATCCGCTGTTACGCTGAGCAGCCCCCAGAGTCTCCTCGGGGGCAGAGCGCAGGAGGAGATCGAGCGTCACGGGGGCCGGTTAAAAAGCTGTGCACCCCCTGTGAGCTAAAAAAGGGGGGATCAGGAGGGGGAAAAGATCCTCCCCCCTCCTCCTGCAGCTGTGGTTTCTGCGCGACTGTTATAAAACAGTCGCGCAAGTCAGGGGGTTCCGGGGGGGGGGGGCAGGGCCCCCCCCCCCCCCCCCCCCCCCCCGGCGGCGCCCCCGGGGGTTTGGCGGACTCGGCCCCCCCCGGGGAAACCGCACGCCCTGCCCCCCCTAGGAAGGGCCTGTCCATATTTTTCTACCACCATGTGTCAAAAATGATATGACCCCATGATACTACCACCATGTGTGTCCCCGATTATATGACCCAGATACTCCACCCTGTTTTTCAATTATATATCCTGATATCCACCATTTGGTGTCCCCAGATTATATGATCCAGATAAAACCTACCACCATGTGTCCAAGTGTTATGATCCATGATACTTCCCCATGTGGGGCCCCAATTATATGACCCTTGATACTAACCCCAACCCCGTGTTCCGTTTATATGTTTCCATGATACTACCACCCCATGTGTCAAGATGGTATACCCATGAAAAATACCCCCCAACTGGTGCCCCAAAATTTATGATCCATGAACTACCCCCCGGCGTGGGGCCCCAGATTATATGATTCATGATTTACCACCCGCTTTGTGCCCCGATTATATGACCCTGATATTTCCCAAACCAACTGTGTGCCCCAAAATTAAAATGATCCTTGATACTACCCACCCGGGTGTGTCCCAGATTTTTGATCCATGTTTCTAACCCCCCATGTTTTTCCCAGATTATAAAAATTCCATGATACTACCCCCACCCAATTTTTAAAAAATGGGGGCCCCAAATTTATAGACCCATGATTTTTTCCTCCACCGCTGTGGGGTCCCAGTTTTTTTAGGGGGATAAAATGTTTATTTATACCCCCAACCGGTGTCAAAAGATGGTATTAGGTTTTTTGCTGGTTGGAGTATTTTCCGTTCACCAAGCCTGCACATTCCCTTTAATATTTGCTAATGTGAGAAAGGCCCCTTTAAATTTTCCCGAGAATTTACTTTTAGTTCCCCTTTTTAACCCCCAGACTATTACGGTTTTGCCCTTGATCATGGTGTGGTTTTTTGGGTTGGGCAAAACCGCTCCTTACGAGGGGAAAAATGGGCTTGGGAAATTTTCCCTCCAATTTTTACTCAAGATCTGTTTTTTTTTTTTTGTCCAAGCTTTTAAAGAATTTGGGTTTTTTTAAATTTTTTTTTTTTTTCAAACCCGTTGGGGCATCAACAACCCCTTTTTCGGGAGGTCTTCAGAAATTTATATTTGTTTTTGCCATGATTTCACTCCCAAAAAAATGTATTGTGAAAAAAACAGACTTATGATTTCCCCGTAAATTTTCCCGTCACACCTTTGTTTTTATTCCCCTTTTTCTTTAAATTTCAAATGAGGGTGAAAACTTAAGGTTAAAATTTTTTTTGCCACTCAAAGTTTTTTGGGAAAAAAATCTGATTAATTTAGGTCAAAATTTTTTGCAAAAATCTTAAAAAATTCTTTAAAGGGTTCCCCAAACTTTTTAAAAAAACCCCTGTATTTAAATTTTAGAGGGGGAAAAAAAACAACATTACTTCAGAATATAGTAGAGTCTTCAAGCCATGCAAGTTATTTTTCCTGACCTTTTCCCAATTAGGGGGAAAAGATTTTTTTAAGGGGTTTCCCCCTGCTAAATTAAACTGGTATTCCCCGCACATTTACCTCATGGTTCCTTAAATTTAAAGGCAAGCCCCAGAGGTTTTGAACGCTCACTATAAACCCCGAAAGGTAATAGCCACACCCATCTCTCTGTCACTTTCCACCAGAGGTCCCGATTTTTTTCTTTTAAAAAATTTAATGGTTAAAATAAATCCCAATTCCCCAACTAACCAAAAGGGGCTGTACACCATAAAACTACAAAAACCCAAAAAAAATCCAAAGGTCCCCGCAATCCATTTACCTACAAAACCAAAAAAAAGGTTTAAAGGTTTTGCAACCGTAACACTACAACCAAAAAAGCTCCCAAAAGGTTTGCACAAACCTTTAAAAATAAACCCAAAGGGTTCCCAAAGGGGCCCGCAAAACCCCAAAAAACTGCAACCCAAAAAAAAGGGCCAAAGGTTGACACCAAAACATGCAAACCAAAAAAGGTCCAAAAGGGCGCACACCTAAAAACTAAAACCTAAAAAGGGCAAAGGTCTGCAAAAACCATTATCACTGCAACCAAAAAAACTCCCCAAAAGGGCTGCCCCACCAAAATCACTGCAACCAAAAAAAAGGGCCAAAAAGGGCTGCACACCATAAACCCCCACAACCGAAAAGGGCCAAAGGTTGCACACCATAACACCCACAACCAAAAAAGTCCAAAAATCTTCACACCATAAAATACAAAAAAAAAAGGGGCCCAAAAGGGCTGGGCCCCCCAAAATCAAAGCAAAACCCAAAAAAAAACCAAAGGTCTGCACACAAAATATAAATGGGAACCAAAAAAATCCCCAAAAGGGCCCGCACACCATAACACTACAACCGAATTGGGTTTCCCAAAGGGGGCTGCAACCCTAAAAAACTGGGAAAACCCCAAAAAAGGGCCAAAAATTTTGCAAAACCAAATTTACTGAAACCAAAAAAGGTCCAAAGGTCGCCACCAACACACTTAAAAAACCAAAAAAGGCCAAAGGTCTGAAAACCCTAACACTTTAAAACCCCAAAAGGGTTTCCCAAAGGTTGGGACACCATAACACTAAAATAAAACCGAAAAGGGGCCAAAGGTCCCGCACACCTTTTCACGCAAACCAAAAAAAAAGGGCCAAAGGTCTGCCCCCACCATAACAACCAAACCGAAAAAGGGGCCCAAAAGGGCTGCAAACCCTAAAAACTGCAACCCAAAAAGGTCCAAAGGTCTGCCACCATATCAAAATGCAAAACCAAAAAAAAGGTTTCCAAAAGGGCTGCACACCCAAACACTTTCAGGGCCCAAAAAAAGGGCCCAAAGGGGCCTGCACACCCTTTAAAATACAACCAAAAAAGGCCCCAAAGGGTTTCCACCATCAACCCTTTTAAAACCCAAAAAAGGTTTCCCAAAAGGGGCCTTGAAAAAAACCCTAAAATACACCGAAAAAGGGGGCCAAAGGGGCTGCACACCATAAAAAATGCAAAACCCAAAAAAAAAAGGGCCAAAGGTCTGACACCAAAATCACTGCAACCAAAAAAAAGTCCAAAAGGGCTGCCACCAAACACTTGGGGAGCCAAAAAAAAGGGCCAAAGGTCTTTCCCCACCGTAACACAAAAAACCGAAAAAGGGCCAAAAAGGGCTGTTCCCCCATAAACTGCAACCAAAAAGCTCCCAAAAATTGGGAAAACCCCTAACAATGGAACCAAAAAAGGTTTTTAAAGGTCGGGACACCATAAAAACCAACCAAAAAAGGTTTCAAAAGGGCTGCACCACCCAAAACCTGGCCCGCCAAAAAAGGTCCAAAGGGCCTTTCAAACCGTAAAAACAAAAAAACCGAAAAAAAAGGGCCAAAGGTCTGTAAAACCCCCTAACATTTTCAACCCAAAAAAGGTTCCCCAAAAGGGCCCGTAAACCATAACACTGCAAAACCCAAAAAAACTCCAAAGGTCTGCAAACCCTATCACTGCAAAAAAAAAAAGGGCCAAAGGGGCCCGTACACCCTTAAATTTTCAACCCAAAAGGGTCCCAAAAGGGCTGCAGACCAAATCACTGGGAACCAAAAAAAGGTCCAAAAGGGCGGGACACCTTAAAAACTACAAACCCAAAAGGGTTTCCCAAAAGGCTGCACACCATCACACCCAAAAACCGAAAGGGGCCCAAAAGGGCTGCACACAATCACGCAGCCAAAAAGGTCCCAAAAGGGCGCACACTATAATACTAAAAAACCGAAAAAGGTCCAAAGGGCTGTACACCCCCAACACAAAAAACCAAAAAAGGTTTTAAAAGTCTGAAACCAAAAACCAATACAACTACAAAAAGAAAAGGTCCCAAAAGGGGTTTTAAACCAAATACTTCCCCCGAAAAGGGGGCCAAAAGGGCTGTCCCAATAAAACTACAAACCCAAAAGGCCAAAGGGCTTTTACAAATAACACTACAACCCAAAAAAATCCAAAAAGGGCCCGTACAAACCCTAAATTTGAAAAAAACCCAAAAAGGCCCAAAAGGGCTAACACTGTAACCCCAACAACCCCAAAAAGGGGCCAAAGGGTCTGAACATCTAAACTCAACCAAAAAAAAAGGGCCAAATTGGGGGGGGGGGGGGTCTTGGGGCATGAAGCGGGAGGACGGGGCGTTTACAGGGCCCGCCTTTCTTTTTCCCCAGAGTGGCCCCAAAACACCTGCCTTAAAAATGGGGAAAAAAACCCGGAAAAAAGGGGTACTAAAACCCTGCCTTTAACCTCCGTCGCCCGGGATGTTTTCGGACCCCATTTTTTTTCCCGGATTCCGCCAGTTTTGGCGGGAAAAGGAGCTGGGGGGCCCCTGAAGAAAATGGCGTCCCCCCCGAGCCTTTCAGCCCGCACGCCCGACACCTCGAGCTGGGGGAGCGCCTCACCTCCCCGGGAACCTCCCCCCCGATCGGGGCCTTTTCCCCGCCTTGCCGGGGTTTTTAATCCGGGGCATGCCCGCGCCCTTGATTTTTCCCGTGCGGGGTGCGGAGTTCCCCCGGCACCGCGCTTCAGGAGAGCTGGAACACGTGGGACATTTCTTTTTGCCTCTCGGGGGGGTCCCTGCCTGTTACCCAGGCCCCTTCACTGAACCCGCTCCCGCCCCTGGGGGCCCGCACCGGCTGCAATCCACCCGGCCCTTAGTCCCGGTCCCGGTGGAGGTGCATACGCCCAGGACGGACCGCCTAGCCTCGCCAATTGCTTCTCCTCTGCAAGACACAGGTACAGGGTCGGGGCTAGGGGACGAGACCCTCCTGATCGATCTGGAAGTTGTCCTTCCCTCTCCTGTTACCCCTGTGGGGACTCCATGCCGCCCTCAAAACTTGTCCAGCACCTTGCTGCCCTCTCCTGCGGACAACCACCCTGGACATGCTGTTCTGCCTCCTCAACTAGGGGGCCAATATAACCTGGCCTCCACTCCTGTTGCCCCTCAGCCCTCGTCCTGGGCCCCTTCTCCAAGCAGGATGCCTCAGACCCTGGACTCGTCCTCCTCCTTGGAGCACCATGCCATGGGGCTCCCTTCTCCCCCCACAATGGGGCGCCTATCCCCACTACACCACTTGAAGTCGGGGGTCCCTCTAACTGTCTCACCTCAACCTCAGGACTCACACCCTGTGCCCCACTGGCACACAGTCTCTATGTCTGCCGCGCACTCATCACCCCAGTGGTCCACGGGCTCGTCCTGGGATGATCACCTGCAGAGCCCTTCCATTGCTGCGGCCCCCCCGTGCTGAGGCTGGTCCCTCTATCCCCACCAGTACGGACCTTCAGATTGCAGGACATTCCCAGTTCTCTCCTCCACCTCCTCCCACATCTTGCTCTTCTGGAGACAAATTGGTTACCCTTGCCGACCTGCAACAACTTACTCAGTCACTGCTGTCACGGTCTGACATCTCTCACCTGGCGCAACAAGTAGCCGCAGAGTGCAAGCAAGAGTTTGCTGCGGTCCGTGCAGAGCTATCAAATCTTACTACCAAGGTCTCTACGCTTGAACAAACCCAAGAATCGTCATCGGCATCTATCCAAGCCCTGCAGTCCACTACGGGCCAGCAGTCCACCCAGATTTTTGCTCTCCAACAGCAGCTGGACGATCTGGAAAACCGGAGCCGCCGCAACAACATTCGGATTCGCGGTCTCCCGGAAACGGTGGCTCCGGCGGATATCAACTCTGTCCTCACTACTATCTTCAACGACTTATTGGGGCAGTCCCCTAATACTCATATTGAAATGGACAGGGCCCACCGAGCGCTACGTCCTCCTAATTTAGATCCAAAACGTCCCAGAGATGTGATTTGCAGAATCCATTTTTTTCAATTAAAGGAGGAGATTATGCGTCAAGCTCGGCAACGTCAAACTATTACATTCCGGGACTCCTCCCTTTTACTGTTGCAGGACCTCTCCAGGCACACATTAGCCCAGCGTGCGGCCCTGAAACCTTTGTTGGCCGTACTTCGAGATCGGGGTATCCCTTATCGGTGGGGGTTCCCCTTTGCCTTGCTGGTTCGTAGAGGGGACAAATTGCTATCCATTCGCTCCCCGGATGACATTCCATCCTTTCTCCAGGAACTGGATATTCAGAACGTTATCTTGCCGCCCTGGCCTACCACTACTTCTGCTACCCCTTCTGCTGGGCCGGCCCTGCCTTCTACGGGGGATCATCTGCCGAGGAGACCTCGACGACGTCGTCACCCTACTGACTCTTCGCTCTCCCACCCTGCCTGAGTCCGGTGGCTGGTCTATCCAGGGACTTTAATATTGGTATCCTTTCTTATCTCGAAATTTGTTATTCTGAGTATATTTTTGCTATATCCTTTGTCTCTCTATTACGGATTTGTCCACTAGATGGTGCTATGTATCTTTACTACTTCGCCCTCTCTATTTTGATCTTCTAGTGATGGTGATATATCCATATAAGGGCAGTGGTCAGGGGCGTTCGCTAGCTTTTTTATTCGGCTCGGCCCCGAATAAAACTCCCTGTGCCCCGAGTCCCCCGGGGCTCCAGGCCGCTGCCGTGGGCTTGGAGCATCGACTGGCCCTCCAGCTGCATGGCGTCCGCTGGACCACATGCAGCTGCGGGCTTCTGCGGAGCAGAGAGCGAGCGCTCCCTGCTCCGCAGACAGTGTCGGACCCGCAGGTCCTACACCGCGAGGCTGCCGGGTCCTCACAGCGCTGAGAACCCGCCGCGGCCCCGTGCGCCTCAGCCCAGCGCGCGAGTTTGTGATGTCATCGTAAACGCTGCCTCTCCTCGGCGCACAGCGCTCATAGGCCGTGCCCCGAGGAGCTGCCGGGGGAGCGCGGGCTAAAAGAGGACGGAGCCCCTTCGCCGGGGGAGTTAAGGTGAGTAATAATGTTGTTATTTTAAAGGCGTTTACCTCCTGTGGCCCCCTATATAATGCCTTTTGGCCCCTATAATGCCTGCCTGTGGCCCCCATATCCCTGCCTGTGCCCCTATAATGCCGCTGGGGCCCCCATATCCCTGCCTGTGGCCCCCCATATAACTGCCTGTGGCCCCCATACCCTGCCAGTGGCCCCATATACTGCCTGTGCCCCTATAATGCCTGCCTGTGGCCCCCATATCCCTGCCTGTGGCCCCCATATTACTGCCTGTGGCCCCCAAATCCCTGCCGGGGGCCCCCATATTACTGCCTGTGGCCCCCATAAACTGCCTGTGGCCCCCATATCCCTGCCAGTGGCCCCATACACCTGCCTGTGGCCCCTATATACTGCCTGTTGTCCCTATAATGCCTGCCTGTGGCCCCCATATCCCTGCCTGTGGCCCCCATATACTGCCTGTGCCCCTATAATGCCTGCCTGGGGCCCCCAATCCTGCCTGTGCCCCCATATTACTGCCTGTGCCCCCATATCCCTGCTTGGGCCCCCATATTACTGGCCTGTGGCCCCCATACCCCTGCCTTGCCCCTATAATGCCTGCCTGTGGCCCCCATATGCTGCCTGTGCCCCCCATATCCCTGCCTGTGGCCCCCATATCCCTGCCTGTGGCCCCCATATGCTGCCTGTGCCCCTATAATGCCTGCCTGAGCCCCTATATACTGCCTGTGGCCACCATATCCCTGCCTGTGGCCCCCATATGCTGCCTGGGGCCCCCATATACTGCCTCAGTGCCCCTAAAATTCTGCCTCAGGCCCCTATATACCTTCTTGGGGCCCCATATACTGCCTCAGTGCCCCATTTTACTGCCTGTGGCCCCAAATATACTGCTTTGGCCCATAACCTGCCTTTTGCCCCTTTATCCCTTTCCTGTGGCCCTTATAAAAATGCCTGTGGCCTATATCTGCTGTGGCCATATCCTTGTCTGTGGGCCCTTTTACTGCTTCAGTGCCCCTTATACCTAATGAGGGGACTGCTAAAAACTATAATTAAGGAGTTGTGGAAATTGTGAGGATTCTAAGATATTGTGTCAAATCCTAGGGACATCTTCCCGGGGAAAGCAATCAGATGAAGTGTGAACCGGAATGGAGAAGAGAAGGGAAGGTTTGAACGTGCGCTGATAAGAAAAGACGTCATTGGTCACTAAATGTACTGCAGGTAATTACTTATTTTCTGCAGAGTCTACATACAAACAGAAACTACACTATTTGGTCACTATATGGCGGGTGGTATATGTATTCAGGCCTGTGTACAGCTGATAGTCACATGTGGTGGTTGCGTTCGGTTTTCAGGGTCCTGCAGGATATTTATCCTTATTTTGTATATTTTTGGGTTTTGGGTTTTGTGGGAGGGTTTTATTAACAATCACTTGCTGGTAGATTTGCTCCATGTATCGGTGTATTTTTGGTGACTGTTTAGGGGTATTGTCATATAAGGTGAGAAGTTCTGAAAAAGTAAATTTGTCATTGGGATTTTTTACTGTACATGACTGCGAGGAGATGGGCGGATCTGTGTGGGATGTGCAGAAAATTAGTGAGAGGAACACAAGGTTTTTCCTGTAAATAAACATCCACAGTTCACAATGAGGCGTGAAAAATGTCGTGTGAACCCAGCCCTACACAGAAATACACAAAGGGCCCGAGCCCCGGATGTTTTAGGACCCTAGCAACGCCCCTGGCAGTGGTTATTCTTTTTGTTTTAAACTGGACTTGGATGGTGTACTCTGGGACTCCGGACGCTCCATGTACATGGTTGACATGTTCGCTGGGTGGTTGCGGCACCACTCTGCGGACTTTTTGCCTTTCTCCCTGTAGTTGGGGTTTGAAGGAGGGTTCTGGAGTTTCGGAGTCCTCATTCGGGAGTCACTCTCGCCGCTCGGCGGTTTGATGTGATCGCAATAATGTAACCTCAGGTTGGGTCACTTGTTTATTTTACTGATTCTGTTTTCTGTTCTTAGTCTGGATGTCTTTATTTTCCCTATTTCTGCCCTTCCCCTCCCTCTTTCTGTTGTGCCATGCCGGTGCCCACTCCCGTTTGTCTATGTGTTTCTGATGTGCGGAGCCCAGATATATGTGACGTCTGTTCGTCTATTTTACTTCTCTCTTTAACCCCCCCATTAGGTGTTAGTCCCGATTGAGGCTTCTCTGAAGGCCTTGGGATTATTGACTTTACATAGTCCAATCTGTAGTTTCAGCTGCAGACTATTCCTCGTCCGCTTTAGGATCCCTTTCTTCCCCTTCCTTTTCCCGTTTTTCCCAATTGGAGGTGTGGATTGTCTTTAGGTTCCTATGGCTGAGTTGACGGTAGCTTCGTTTAATGCAAAAGGGCTTAACACCCCTGAGAAGAGAGCCCAGGTGTTATACCATTTTCACAAGCAGAAGGCCCAAATAGTGTTCTTTCAGGAGACCCATTTTAAAGTAGGGCATGCCCCAGTCCTTCGGAATAAATATTATCCCACGTGGTTTTTTGCTAATAACCATGAGTCCAGGTCCAGGGGAGTGGCTATTGCTATTCATAGGTCACTGGCGCATCAGGTCTTGGACCACCAAGTAGATCCCTTGGCCTGATATCTTATTCTCTGCCTCCAGATTGAAGGTCATCAATTCACTTTAGTCAATGCTTATGCACCTAATCAGGGGCAGGTGGCCTTTTTTCAGCAGTTGACGGAGGTGTTGACCCCGCTGGCAAGGGGAAAGCTTGTGTTTGGGGGGGATTTCAATGCGACCCTCGATCCGACCCTCGACAACTCTACAGGAAAAGCCTCACTCTCGTATCGAGCTATTAAGCAGATTCGGAGGTCTTTACATTTATTTCAATTATGTGATGCTTGGCGGGTGCAACACCCGTGTGACAAAGACTACTCCTTTTACTCGGCGTCACACAACTCTTATAGCCATATTGATTACCTCATGATCTCCCATAGTTCCCTCCCATGGTTTTCCTCTACATGGATAGGTATTATCATTTGGTAACATCACTCTCCCATTTTTTTCAAGCTCTCTATTCCCTCTTTTTTTAGTCCTGGCGACTCAATGAGTCCCTGCTTCTAGATACAGCTTGTGTATCCGATCTTACTAAATCCATAGATCACTTTAAATTGGACCACCAGCATGACACCTCTCCCCCGGCTATACGATGGGAGGCACTTAAATGTGTCATTCGAGGTGTCCTGATTAAACACGGGGCAAGATTAAAGAGGGATAGAGCTTCCAAACTAGCGGCTGCCCTTCAGAGAGTTGAGTGCTTGGAAACCGCCCACAAGCACGCTCTTTCCCCGGAGGTTTTGGCAGATCTCCTTGTGGCCCGATTGAAGGTTAAACGTTTCCTGGAACTTTCGTGGAGGCGTCTCTTACAAGCGGGGCGCAGCAGATTTTATGAGTATGGAAATAAAGCTGGTCGTTTATTAGCTCGTGCCCTTCGCCAGCAGATGGCGAGATCTCATATCCCCTGTATCAAGACCGCTAATGGTCATATTGTACATACAACCCCAGAAATAAATGCTACTTTCCATTCTTTTTATTCCAATTTATACAACCTTCCGGCCCCCTCTTCTGCCCCGATGGAATACTCAGCTCATGCTGAACCTCCATGTCTTCCGGATTCCGTTATCTCGGACCTGGAGACGCCCTTCACTCTGCAGGAACTCTCTGCAGTTATCAAGTCCCTTCCGGGGGGAAAGAGCCCGGGGCCGGACGGCTTCACAAGCAAGTTTTTTAAGGTTTTCCAGGATCTCCTCTCCCCTATACTCATAGAGGTGTTTAACTCTATCTCTGCCGATAGCTCTTTTCCTCCTCAAGCCACTTTAGCCCATGTCGCGGTCATCCCCAAACCGGGAAAGGACCCCTCCTCCTGTGGAAGTTATAGGCCGATATCTCTATTGAACGTAGACCTAAAGCTTTACGCCAAACTACTGGCTAACAGATTGAACCCCTTGTTGCCCTCTTTGATACATCCGGACGAGGTGGGGTTCGTCCCGGGGAGGGAGGCCCGCGACAACACTCTAAAGACTATAGATATTATCTCTCATGCACAGACGCGGCGAGTCCCCTTGATGGTCCTATCCCGGGACGCCGAAAAGGCCTTTGACAGAATTTCTTGGTCTTCATTGCTGTCTTCTCTTTGGCGTCTAGGGATGGGGCTGTCTTTTTGTTCTAAAGTCATGGACCTGTATAGTTCCCCGTCTGCCCAACTTAAAATTAATGGTTCTTTATCTGACCCTTTCAGCATTCATAACGGGACTCTTCAGGGATGCCCCCTTTCCCCTTTATTGTACGTCCTAGTGATGGAAAATTTGATGGCCGCGATTCGTTCCAACTCGGATATCAGGGGACTGGTAATTGGGGAGCATGAATATAAATGTTCAGCCTTTGCTGATGACCTTTTGGTCTATATTACTGACCCCCTGACTTCCATGCCGGCACTGATGTCCGAGTTGGAGAAGTTTGGATCTTGGTCGAACTTTAAGAACAACGCCTCTAAATCTGAGTCCATGAGTATTAACCTCCCCCCTGCAGACCTTGGGTTCCTCAAGTCGTCATTCCCCTTTGCTTGGCCACACAGCGGTCTTACACATTTAGGTATCAAGATCCCTACCGACCTCTTTAAACTTTTTACCTCTAATTTCGAACCCTTACTCCGGAAAATCTCCTCTGACCTCGAGGGCTGGAACAGGAAAGAGTTTTCCTGGTTCGGCAGAGTAAACATTCTCAAAATGACTATTCTGCCACGTTTACTCTACTTAGTTCAGACAATCCCAGTGCATATTCAAAACTCCTGTTGGCAGCGGGTTCAGCGTCGGTTTATGACCTTTATTTGGCCAACCAGCCGCCCCAGACTGGCTTACGCCACTTTGACTCGGCATAAGAGTGTTTGGGGTCTTGGCTTGCTGGACTGCAAAAGATATTATATAGCAGCCGCATACTCTAGGGTCCTCGATTTGGTGTGCCCTGGAAGTAGCAGATTATGGGTTCGATTGGCGGGTGCAGTTTGTCCCTTGTCCTTGGCGTCGCTCCCCTGGATCTGGACTTGTCACCTAGGGAGCACATACCCTACGTCTTGTACCACCCGTCATACTCTTGCCACGATCGTGACATATAAACTCTCCCACAACCTAATAGATAGATCTGGACCCTTCCTCCCAGTCACCGACAACCCTGCATTCCCCCCTGGCCTGTCAGTGCCCTCCTTCCTAGGGAGTTCTAAAGCGCATCCATTGCAACTACATAATTTCATACTGGGCCCTACCATTGCCCCGCTTCATTCTCTCCCCACGGAAGTTTTGAGTAACCCTTCCTCGGCTTATCAATATATCCAGCTCCGACATTTTTTTTCTACCTTAAAGGATGTAGTCGACATCCAGAGGCCCCTTTCTGCCTTTGAACAACTGTGTCTGCTGGACTCTCCTCCAAGGCACTCAATCTCTATTATCTATAAGGAATTGTCTGTTACGCTCCTTTCCTACTCCCTTCCTACTGTGCGGCTTGGGAGAAGGAGCTGGGCAAATCTTTTACACAGGAGCAGTGGCATCGCTGTTTTATGCTTGCTCATAAAGCAGTCACAGCTACCAGAGCGCAGGAGACCAGCTTTAAAGTTATAGCTAGGTGGTACAGGGTTCCCTCCCTAATACACCGATGGTTCCCATCTGTGCCGGACCTTTGCTGGCGCTGTGGGATGGAAGAGGGGACCATGTTGCATGTCTGGTGGGACTGTCAGGCTTTGCGGGGCTTCTGGGCGACGGTGTGTGACACTAGTATGAGACTGACGGGATTGAAGATTCCGGAAACACCCGAGGCCACTCTTCTCTTTATGTTCGACATTTCAATTCCGACATATAAGAGATCTTTACTGCGCCATCTCCTTCAGGCAGCCAAAACAGTCATTCCCAGGCATTGGAGGTCTCCTGATCCGCCCACGATTGCGGAATGGGTGACAGAGGTCACCCACATGTACCATACGGAGGAACTTTTGGCTTCCTCTGACACACAAATGTGACAACTGCTCAGAACATGGACACCTTGGCTCTCCTATCAACTCTCCCCGGCATTTCGTGCCTTTTTTTGCTAGACTGGCGCTATACCTATTTTTCCTACACCACTAGAACCTTTGTGTAGTGGTGCTGCTGCCGTGTCGGTTTGTGGTCTTTTTGGGATAATCCACACCCCCACTCCCTCCTGTCTTCCTTTCTCCCTCCCCTTTTTCATATTATCCTTCTTTTATTTTATGATTAACTTTTCGTATTTTTGTTAGGTTGCTAGAAATGCCTTCTTTGGGGGTTTTCCCCCCCTCTATTGGTTTTGTAGGCTTGATGCGCTAATTATTTTACATAATGTATGCTTGTTTACTTTATTGTTCTCATGTTTTGAGTAGCATTGTACATTTTTTGAACCCGTCTTTTACCATTGAAGAATTTACGTTCTCTATATACTCCCTTTTCTTTCTCTTTTTCTTTTCAATTTTCTGTGCCCTTGTTTATTGGAGACTTTGCAAGTCTCTTTGTTATTTGAATGCTCATATTTTACTTGATTTCTGTCAATAAAGCGTTTTGAATCACAAAAAGGTCCAAAGGTCTGCACATCATAACACTACAACCGAAAAAGGTCCAAAGGTCTGCACATCATACTACAACCGAAAAAGGTCCAAAGGTCTGCACACCGTAACACTGCAACCAAAAAAGGTCCAAAGGTCTATACACCATAACACTAAAAACAAAAAACATCCAAAATATCTGTACACCATAGCACTACAATCAAAAAAGATCCAAAGGTCTGTACACCGTAACACTACAACCGAAAAAGGTCCAAAGGTCTGCACACCGTAACACTGCAACCAAAAAAGGTCGAAAGGTCTGCACACTATAATACTACAACCGAAAAAGGAACAAAGGTCTGTACACCATAACACTACAACCGAAAAAGGTCCAAAGGTCTGCACACCATCACACTACAACCGAGAAAGGTCCAAAGGTCTGCACACTATAATACTACAACCGAAAAAGGTCCAAAGGTCTGTACACCATAACACTACAACCGAGAAAGGTCCAAGGGTCTGTACACCATCACACTACAACGGATATAGGTCCAACTGTCTGTACACCATAACACTCCAACCAAAAAGGTCCAAAGGTCTGCACACCATAACACAACAACCGAATAAGGTCCAAAGGTCTGTACACCATCACACTACAACAAAAAAAGCTCCAAAGGTCTGCACACCATAACACTACAACCAAAAAGGGTCCAAAGGTCTGCACACCATAACACTGCAACCCAAAAAGGTCCAAAGGTCTGCACATCATAACACTACAACCGAAAAGGGTCCAAAGGTCTGCACAGCATAACACTACAACCGAAAAGGGTCCAAAGGTCTGCACACCATATCACTGCAACCAAAAAAGCTCCAAAGGTCTGCACATCATAACACTACAACCGAAAAAGGTCCAAAGGTCTGCACACCATAACACTACAACCGAAAAGGTCCAAAGGTCTGCACACCATAACACTACAACCAAAAAAGGTCCAAAGGTCTGCACACCATAACACTACAACCGAAAAGGGTCCAAAGGTCTGCACACCATAACACTGCAACCCAAAAAGGTCCAAAGGTCTGCACACCGTAACACTACAACCGAAAAGGTCCAAAGGTCTGCACATCATAACACTACAACCGAAAAAGGTACGAAGGTCTGCACACCGTAACACAACAACCGAAAAAGGTCTAAAAGTCTGCACACTATAACACTGCAACCAAAAAAGGTCCAAAGGTCTGCACACCATCACACTACAACCGAAAAGGTCCAAAGGTCTATACACCATAACACAACAACCGAAAAAGGTCCAAAGGTCTGCACACCATCACACTACAACCGAAAAGGTCCAAAGGTCTGTACACCATCACACTACAACCCAAAAGGTCTAAGGGTCTGTACACCGTAACACTGCAACCCAAAAAGGTCCAAAGGTCTGTACACCATAACACTGCAACCAAAAATGTCCAAAGGTCTGTACACCATAACACTACAACCAAAAAAGATCCAAAAGATCTGTACACCATAACACTACAACCAAAAAAGATCCAAAAGATCTGTACACCATAACACTACAACCAAAAAGGTCCAAAGGTCTGTACACCATAACACTACAACCAAAAAAGATCCAAAGGTCTGTACACCATAACACTACAACCGAAAAAGGTCCAAAGTTCTGTACACCATAATACTACATCCGAAAAAGATCTAAAGGTTTGTACACCATAACACTACAACCGAAAAAGGTCCAAAGGACTGCAGACCATAATACTACAACCAAAAATGGTCCACAGGTCTGCAAAACATAATACTACAACCAAAAAAGGTCCAAAAGGTCAGCACAGTATAACACTACAACAGAAAAAGGTCCAAAGTTCTACACAACATACCACTAGTTAGCCAGTCCTTTCATTCTCCTCTAGGAATGTTACAGTGGAACAGGGGGTCTGCAGGTGTAGGGGTAGATTTGGTTCCTCCAGTATTTCCCCCCAGGACACTCTTTATAGGTGGAGCAAGCCTCACTGCCCTGATGATGGTGGAGGTGTTCTTAGTGTTAAGTGCTGGAACAGGCAGGAGATGGAATGGAGTTCAAACAAATCACTTTATTCCTAGCAAGATCTTAAACACTGGCACACTGTAAACTGCTTGTCCAATATATCTGCACAGCCAGCAGCACCCAAAACAAATAATACATTCCAGAATTTGTCAAACAAGGAGTTTTTCTCTAACCCTAGGTGATCTGGACTCTCAATTCTCCATAAGTACTTAAGTCTTGGGTCAGACCTGAAGATAACTGATCACCAACAGCCATGAGGTCTGTATTGGGACTTGCTTTCCCTCATGAATCAAAATCCGGGGCTTCCCTATCTGATGAGGCTGTGTTCCTTTTCTTGAAATCCTTTGCTGTATTCCCTTGGCTTTGTGGCTAGGAGATAAAGAAGGAGCTGGTCCATAGCCGGCAGAGGACCAGCAAACTTCATTTTGTTGGTAACATAACTCCAACAACTTTAAACTGCTTATTCAAATATTTTATAGCCTTTGGCCCCTACTACTTCTCCCTGGTAACCACTCTCTGCTGAGGCTGTGCAGTACTTAAAGAGGTTTTACCAAGAAGACATTTCATACCTAGTTTATCCAGCTGCAGTGCTCAAAAGGGTGTGTGTGATTTGTTTGAACTGCGTATCATGTGACCCAGCAGGCTGACATCACCATGTCTTTCCCCACAGTGTGCTCACTCTAGTGAAACAAATGTCTACTTATGTAAAGAGCTGTGAGTAGCTACAATGTAGCTGAGTGGTTAGCACTTCTGCCTTTCTGCATAGGTGTCCTAAGTTCAAATCCCTGCAGAAATCAAATGTGGATTTTTTTGTTTATCAGGAAAATGAGGTTTGTTTTTTTATTTGCAAGGGTTGTCTAATTATTAAGGTGCACAGAGGAAAGGAGTAGACTGACAGCACCTGGGGTGAACACTCGCTCAGTGTGTGTGATTACTAAGCAGGGAATAGACTGATAGTAGCTGCCTGAGAGGAGAGGTGATGTCTGAGCATGTGCGGCCAGGACTGAGGAGCTCTCAGCCCTGGTCGTATCCCCTGGAGCTGAGCTGTAAACAATGGATCACTAAAGGAGCAGCTAAAACAAAAATGGTGCAGAATTTGTAATAATGATGAATGGTGAAAATGTTTATTATTTAATGTACAAGCTTCCCACATCAATTTAACTTTAACTTCTGACATTATCACAGTTTCAGCAGGACATTGCACTTTTTACCATCAGTAAACACACAACCAGCATTAATACATTTTAAGACCACAGGGTTCACATAAAGTTCATTGTGTACATGACATTAGCATCATCACATTACCACAAGAAGGCCACTTAGCATTACACCCCAAAAGTCTGCACACTGTAACACTACCACCAAAAAAGGTCAAGAAGTCTGGACGCCATTCCACTACAACCAGCATAGTGGAGGTCCAGAAGTCCACACACCAACACAGTTTCACCAGCCCAAAAGATTTCCCGAGATCTTCATACCAAAATACTACCGCAAGAAGTGTAATGGTCCACACACTATCACACTAGCACCACCACAAACTGTCCAGAGGTCCGCACATCATCACACTTTCACTACCACAACAGAGATATCCATGTGCCTTCAGAACATTCACGTATAGAGATTTGAGCTTAATATTTCTAATATAGTTCCAAATTCTCAACTTCCCTTCGCATAGTCATAGAGTAGAAGAAAAACTCCAGCAGAGAATTAAAAACATTCCCACCACCCCCTAATCTAGGGCTACTAGGGTTAGATGTTAAGGAGGCCACAAAGGGAATTTGGCCTTGGCCACCACCACCTGGCCTTGGCCTCGCGGCAGCGCTCATGTCCCCCCCCCCTCCCCTCCCCTCCCCCCCAGCAAAACTCCTCATTCACCTTTCCTCGCTCCTGCTCCGCTGCAGTCCTCAGCCCTGTGCTAGTGCATTCGCCCCCACTACCTAGGGAACGTGCGTGCTGACTCTATGAAATTTAAAGAGCCAGCACACCAGTGATTGATTAATCACCAGGTGCTGAGCCTATATCTTCTATCTACTCCCTTACCCCTCTGCTAGTTCCTTGATGTGCCTTAGTGGAGAGTTGTTGCTGTAGTTAGTGTTCTTCTGTTGCCTGACCCCATGCTTGGACTCTGACCGTGTTTGTCTGTCACCTGCCCTGACTTTATTGCCTCTCCCTGACCTCATCTGTGCCTTGTGATTCCGTACCACTTAATGCCCATGACAGGAGTTGCAGACTGAGAGTCCCTCGCTGCACAAGACCAACGGCCTCTGGCAAAGACTGGGAGGCTCCTCAGACTCCGCTACCTGACGTGGCTTATACCACCACTTGCAGTGGTCCAGCAGATGCACTCCATACCTGTGACACAGTTGCTGGAATTAAAGCTAGAACCAGTGTCTGGTGGAAACAAGGGAGGCTTCAGTTTTCATGGGCTTGTTTGAGCGCCATTGGACGCCAGTGTTGAAAAGGGGACAAGCAGGAGTCATAAATGATCCTGTTTAGGGGCTGGAAGTCATTTAGAGATAGGACTTCAAATCCTCAAATATCTGATATACTTGTAGACTTAAAGAGAAGTACCCCCAACCTTTAACCAAAGTCCTCCAGGACGAGTTAAGGCTATTCCATCGAAAACCCAAACCAACAGATTTTTAACTCGCCTCAGGGAATGCCTGGGAGTTCCCCAAAAAATCCCCCTTTGAGGAGAGTTTTGCATAAACCGAACCCCTTTTATGACCTGGTTCACAAAAGTCTCCAGAAAAAATTTAACTTTTGGTTAAGTGTGCATAAGACTTCTACTAGGGGCTACCACCATCTGGTATCAGAAAAATTCAAGTCTGGATGAATATGAAACAGTTCTCGCCACAATTATGAGATAATAAATAATTATGGAATAAGAATAAAGCCACTAATGAGTTTAATGACAATAACGAGGATGGAGAGAGTCCCAGGAGTGCCCTGTGCTGTGATATAAAATAGCTCTATTTGTGTCATTGACTACATCACGTCTGGTCTCTGGTGTTACCCATCATGTCAGGTACGATACTGCAGGGTCTACATTCAGTCCCTACACCCAGATATTATCTATAATCTCATCAATATCCTTCCATCTGAAGGAGTCAACAAGGGCATGGGCAGATCATAGGTCCAATGGAAAACTTGGTAAAAGGCCGGGGGGTAATTAAGTTCAGAAACCATTTCGACTTCATACACAAACATACATCATTGATCAATGTTGTATGGATTCTTTATAAATTGTGGTCCACCAGTGGAGTTGATTCTTGGGGCCCACCAGTGGAGTTGATTCTTGGGGCCCACCAGTGGAGCTGATTCCCGGGGCACACCAGTGGAGATGACGCTAGGGCACACCAGTTGAGTAGATACTTGGGGCCACTACTTGAGTTGATTCCTGGGGTCCACCAATAGAGTGGATTCTTGGGGCCCACCACTGAAGTTGATTCTTGGGACCCACCACTGAAGTTGATTCTTGGGGCCCACCAGTGGAGTTGTTTCCTGGGGCTCACCAGTGAAGTTGATTCTTAAAGTCCACCAGTAGAGCTGATTCTGTGGCCCTCCAATTTTCTTCTTTGGGACCACAAGTGGAGATGATTATTGGGTCCTACAGGGGGAGGTGATTCTTGTGGTCACCAGTGGAGTAGATCCTGCTGCCCACCAGTGGAGTTTATTCTAGAACACACCAGTGGAGTTGATTCATGAGGTCCACCGGTGGAGTTGATTCTTGGGGCCCACCAGTGGAGTTGATTCCTGGAGCCACCAGTGGAGGTGATTCTTGGGGTCCACCAGTGGAGTGGATTCCTGAGGCACCCCAGTGGAGTTGATTCTTGGGGGCACCATTAGTGGAGGTGATTGTTTGGGGCCACCAGTAAGGAAGGAAACAATATTCTACTATAAAGACTATTAAGGGATTGTTACGTCACGTGACACTAAATCCTCAATTCCGAAGGATATAAGATCAAAAAATCATATGTGCTATGCGCTATATACATAATGAAAATAATGTCAGTGAAAAACAAGCAGTTGCTAATAAGTATATTTCTAAAATAATCATTTATTTAGCAAACCACTGATTACAATAATTAAACCACCTTCTTGCTGTCATTAGAGGGCAACCTGTCAAAGTTTTCCTCAAGGTTGGTTCAGCATGGAGTATTGGCCAGTGTTTTTTAAGTATTTCCCTCATTGTGGATCATTGATAATAAGTAGAAATGAATCTAATATTACGCTCCTGTAATCTCTTAACATTTGTTTGTAATGTTCTTTCTCTTGGAGTATTTTTTGCCCGTTAATAACCTTTATGGATTTTTCTACGACTGTATCCCCTATCTTCAAACCCCATGCCGGCTCCGATCTCTGCTGTTTAACCATTTAGACTGCCCGGCGATTGCAGCATCTGAATGAAAGAGTGATGTGCACTATTCCTCCCCCTAATCAGCACTCCTACGACGAGATTGCAGGGTGCTGAGTGGTTATTATGGCAGCCAGAAGCCTAATGAAGGCTTTCATGGCTGCCATCTTACTGCTCCTAAAGTCATAGGAGCCTCATCTTTGTACACCCTTCTGCATTACATACATAATGCAGAATGATGTACAAGCCATTGCGCCCAATAGTGGTCAAGTACTCTAGGGGTACTAAGGGCGACATGTTCCATTAGGGCTGCACCATTTTTTTTGGTGTATTTTGCAGCAAAAAACTGTTGACGCCGTATTCTTTATATAAATGAACTGTCGTACAACAAAACTAGGTGCATTTCATGCCAGGCATGATACTTTTGAATGCGCCTAAAGTAGGCGCATCAAAAATGCTAGCAATGATATGCTATGCGCCTTTTTTTGGTATACACCTAAATTAGGAGCCTTAAATCAGCTATACAAGATAACCACACGCCAGATTTTTGACAGGTTTATTTATTCAGGCGCATTATACACTCATTTAATGCGCCTTAAAATTGGCGTGGAAGCGCCTCTTTTCTGAAATGTCACCCTAAATGTATAAGTAAAAAAAAATTAAAAAATATCATAAATAATAAAAATATATTCAAAGTTTAATATTACAAATAATAATAAACAAGTTACTCATAATTGGTGTCGTCAAATCTGTAAAAAGTCCGATCTATTAAGATATTTATCCCTTATGGTACAAGAAAAAAAAAAATCCCAACACCCACATTTTGTTTTTTTTGGTCATTTCATGTCCCAAAAAAATTAGAATAAAAAGTGATTAAAAATCATATCTATCCTAAAATGGTACCAATAAAATTTACATTTTATACTGAAGAGCGAACTCCATAAAAACAAAAACCTCACAAAAATGGCAAAATTACGCTTTTTTCACATTCCACCCTACATAGAATTTATTGGTGGTTTCCCAGTACATCATAAGGTCCGGTCAATGGAACTGTTAAAAAATACATTTTGTCCAACAAAAACAAGCCCCCATATGTCTATGTACATGGAAAAATAATAATAATAAAAAAAAAAAGTTAAGGTGAGGAGGAAAATATGGATGTGACACAAAAAAATTGCCTTGTCCTAAAAGGGTTAAGATTGTTTTGTATGTGCTGCCCATTTTTTTTGTTTTTTTGGATTGTTTGCATAGGGGATCGGCTGCCTCCATCTTGGTTGTGCATTACTCCCATCCATACAGGCTGTTTTTATTCAGAACAAGTGTAGCTTGGACCTTGATATCCTGAAAGTATGGAGGGCAGAGAAGGCAGCAAGCTAGGTGAGAATGTTGTAGTGTAGGTCCACATCTGAACTGAGGTTACCTTGTTGTTGGTGGATGGGCCCTTGTAGTTTTGGTCAAGAATTTGTGAAAAACCTCAGATTTTCATGCATCAGAAATGGATTTTGAAATTGTTCCTTAGTCATTGTTGGACTGTGCGTTCACACGGCAAATTCAAAATACCGGTCGCATTTCCGGACAGACATTTTGACTTTTTTTGGCACATAGGGGGATGGCATTTGTCCACAGTTTGCAGTTTCAAGCCGTATCCCTTCACATTTATATGGTCATGTTCCGCCTGAAAACTGGGCGGAAGAATGAACATGTTCTAAGTTTTTCGGCTGTGTCAAAAACCGTCCAGTGCACGGATTGTCTATTTAAATCAGCGTGAAAGGTTTGCAGATGGTTTTCAAATCCGAAAACCATCTGTAAAACTGACTGAAAACCCTGCTGTGGGGACAAGCGCTTAGCGGTTGTGGAGCTGCTGATACTGTTTGTGTTTGCATTGTTTGTGGCCACTTTATTATGCACCTACAGTGGGGAAAATAAGTAATTGATACACTGGTGATTTTGCAGGTTTTCCCACCTAGAATGAATAGAGAGGTCTGTAATTTTTATCGTAGGTTCACTTCAACTGTGAGAGAATCTAAAAGAAACCAGAAAATCACATTGTATGAATTATAAATAATTCATTTGCATTTTATCGCATGAAATAAGTATTTGATACAATATAAAAACAAAACTTAATATTTGGTTCAGAAACCTTTGTTTGCAGTTACAGAGGTCAGACGTTTCCTGTAGTGTTCTTGACCAAGTTTGTACACACTGCAGCAGGGGTTTTGACACACTCCTCCATATCTTTCACTCTTCCCCAGAACTTTCAGGTTTCGGGGCTGTCGCTGGGCTACATTACGTTTCAGCTCCCTCCAAAGATTTTCGATTGAGTTCAGGTCTGGAGACTGACTAGGCCACTCCAGGACCTTGAAATGCTTCTTACGGAACCGCTCCTTAGTTGCTGTGTGTTTCGGGTCATTGTCCTGCTGGAAGACCCAGCCACGACCCATCTTCAATGCTCTTACTGAGGGAAGGAGGTTGTTGGCCAAAATCTCGTGATACATGGCCCCATCCATCCTCCCTTCAATACGGTGCAGTCATCCTGTCCCCTTTGCAGAAAAACACCCACAAAGTATGATGTTTCCACCCCCCATGCTTCACGGTTGGGACGGTGTTCTTGGGTTTGTATAAACTTCTTCTTCCTCTAAACACCTTGAGTGGAGTTGATACCAAAAAGTTCTATTTGGTCCCATTTGGTCCACATAATCTTCTTCCACCTCCTCTGGATCATCCAGATGGTCATTGGTGGACTTCAGAGGGGCCTGAACATGTGCTGGGGGAGCAGGGGGTACTTGTCTTCCCTGCAGGATTACTCCATGACGGAGCAGTGTGTTACTAACGGTAATCTGTGAGACTGTGGTCCCAGCTCTATACAGGTCAGTGACCAGCTCCTCCCGTGTAGTTCTGAGCTGATTCCTGACTTTTCTTAGGATCATCCCTTCCCCATGAGGCGAGATCTTGTATGGAGCCCCAGACCGAGGAAGATTGACAGTCATCTTGTATTTCTTCTAATAATTGCGCCAACAGTCATTGCCTTCTCACCGAGCTGCTACCTATTGTCCTGTAGCCCATCTCAGCCTTGTGCAGTCCTACCATTTTGTCCCTTGTGTCCTCATACAGCTCTTTGGTCTTGGCCATGGTGGAGAGGTTGGAGTGTGATTGATGGTGTGGGCAGATGTTCAAACAGATGCAATTAATACAGATAATGAGTGCAGAGCAGGAGGCTTCTTAAAGAATAACTAACAGGTCTGTTAGAGCCAGAATTCTCGCTGGTTGGTTGGTGATCAAATACTTATTTCATGCAATAAAATGCTAATAAATTCTTTGAAAGTCCTACAATTGGATTTTCTGGATTTTTTTTTTTACATTCTGTCTCTCACAATTGAAGTGTAAAAATTACAGAGCTCTCCATTCTTTGTAGGTGGGAAAACTTGTAAAAATCGCCAGTGTATCCAATATTTATTTTCCCAACTAGTCATCATTTTCTTTAAGATTGTTTTGGATGTGCTGATCATTTTTGGGTTTTCTGAGCCTGTTGGGCACCTGTAAAGTGTCCTGTCCTCCTGTGCCACGGTGGGGATCAGGTAAGTGAGTCCTATGACTGGTATCTTATGGACTAGCACTATTATGGGGTGATAGGGATTAACAATATAGCCACCAGTCTCCATGACTGTGGTTGTCAGTGATAGTAGTTAGTGATGAGCGATTACGTCGACTATCGTCATCGGGTCGATAGTCGATATCGGCAATTATCAAGACGATTTCCGATATTTCGATAATAGATTATCGCCGATGACCATTAAGTCTATGGGAGAGGAACAACACCTTCATTCTTACACCCAAACAGGGGTGGAGAAGCTGGAATTAACATCCACAACAGTCAAATGGATACGTGCTACATCTTAGGCAACACATTTAGGTTATAAAAGCCACAGAAAAAAACTCACAGACCATTTACTATCCCTGTCTTGCACCACAGCCTGACCCTTAAACCTGCATCACCCACAAATTAAAAAGTGCCAGAAGGCAGTATGATTTGAACCATCATGTTACTTGAACTGGACATTGAATATCCCTGTCCTGGAACGCAGCTGAGCCCAAACCTGCATTGACCCCCACATTAAAAAGTGCCGGAAAAAGGGTCTTTCAACCCATTTTAGTTTCACTGGACATTGACTATCCCTGTCCTGAGCCACAGCATGAGCCCCAAACCTGATGACCCCCACATTTAAAGTGCCGGAAAAAGGAGTTTCAACCACCATTTTTGTTTCACTGGATATTGACTATACTGTCCTGGGCCACAGCATGAGCCCTGAACTGTTTGACCCACAGATCACAAAGTGGCACTATGCTTTATTGTACAGTGACTGTCATTTAGTATATTTTTTGGTAACTGACATTTGTTTACAGAATTTATTTAGGGAAGTTTTATTTATAGTTTTACATTATTATCATTTTGCTTTTTTTTCAAGTGTGATAACATACAACATACACCCCTCCCTGCAGTTTTTAAAGGTATTTTTTACACGTGTAGATGTGTTAATTCGTCCGCACACCCCATAAGTAATACAAATGTCCTAATCATCCCCAAAACACTTCTTAGTTGAGAAGACATTTGCCCTCCTGGCATCTGAGAGTGATTCAGCCAATCAATTCAATGGTTTCATTTTTCCTCCAAATCCTTCTTCAGTGATTAGGGACAGACTCCCCTGGAGATCAAATGATGCGACCCCATAGTGACTCCAGCCCCAGAAAATTTTAAGCCTCAAATTGTGCAATTTGTGTCCAGCCCTGGAGCCGTTTTTGACGCTACTTAACCTCACAGAAATCACCTTTTCAAAATCTGATTTTTTAGAGAAATTGGAAGCTCTCCTGATTGCCCCTAACGGTGAGAGCCAGTGCTGCCATCAGCCATCTGTTAACACGGAGGTCCAGCTGCCAGGGCCAGACTTACAGTGGGTGCGGTGAGAGCCCAGGCTAGCGTCTGTCATCTATTAACACGCAGGTTCAGCAGCCAGGGCCGGAGTTACAGTGGGTGCGGTGAGAGCCCAGGCTGGCGTCTGTCATCTATTAACACGCAGGTTCAGCTGCCAGGGCCGGAGTTACAGTGGGTGCAGTGAGAGCCCAGGCTGGCGTCCGTCATCTATTAACACGGTAAAAATGCCCTTATGACGCAGCAACGAAAACAGTCGTGCTGAAGCAGAGTGCGGAAGCGGAAGTGTGAGGTAAGACCTCCAGCCTTCCTCAGTACACAGTCAAGACCTGGGTAGCGCTTGCCCCTCCGTATGAGTGCGGACCAATTGAGCTTCACTTGGAAATACTGGTGGTTAACGCTCCTGTTCCACCCAGGTGCCTTTTTCTTGGCATTCTTTTTCTCATTTTATTCAACGTGCTGGAGGAAATTGTCTCTGTACTTTGTTCTCTGTCCATGCTCCATACTCCATGTCCTCTGAATAACCTACATCTGGTCAAGTTTTCCTGCACCTCCCTTGTACAATTCAGAGGAATTTTTTTACCAGCTATTTTGTACATGCAAGTTTTTTAGTAGTTTAATTCTAGAAAACACTTTTTTTTTTTCCAATAATTTTTATTGAATTTTTCAACAAATAAAATATATTGATAACAAGAGAAATGACATTCATTTAGGCATATACATATTGCAAGCAATGTTAAGACATTTATGACATGGTAACTCAACAGTATTTATACATACATAGGTTGCAATACTTCTTCTTCGCAAGATAACAGTGAATGGTATTAATCTGATTACAATCCATCCCTGATGTGTAATGATAGGTTTGGGTTATAGCCTAGATAGCTCATAATATCATATAGCTGGTATTGGCGGGGGTGTACCTTGATAGCTTACAGCAAGAACAAGAGCCGACACCTCTCCGCGAGAGCCGAAAGGGTGGAGGAAATGCATAGCCAAAAAGAGGGTGCCCTTTTCAATAATTTTCCTTTCCTCTTTTAACAAAGGGGACATCTGAAAAACTTTGTGCAGCAGCGTGTAATTTAAAAGGGAAAGGAAAGGAAGGGAACTGGGGGGGACGGAAAAGGGGGGGAAGGGGGGGGCCCGGGTTCGCATGGGCCCATCGGGGAGCTCCAATGGGGTTTTTATGAGTAATTAGCCCTGGAATTTGGGGGGGTTTTTTCTGCCATCCACTCCCCATCTTAAAAAAAGAATTTAAAACGGATTTCCCCCCCTTTAAATGCTAATTTTTTTTTCTTTCCCCGAAATTTGTAGCCCACTATACCCTAAAAACCCTCTACCCCAAAGGGGGGGGCTGACCCCTCTCCACCGTCTGTGAAACCCAAATTTTTGCTGCTGTAGGATAGGGCATACTATTTGTTCTATTTAGAAAAGGAACATTATTTGATATCTATCAAGAATAGTGCAAAGTCTGGATTTTTGGGGGGGGACGGAACCTGTCCCCAAACTTAGTGTTTAAGGGGAAGGATGTTTTTTCAAAAAAATTGTCATTTGGGCGGGTTTCCCAAAAAATGTGCAGAAGAGACCCTTTGGGGGGAGCCACATCCTCTAAAACATAGAGGAGATAGTGGGGGTAGATGATGGAAAAGTTGAGGGGCTTTTGTAAAAACCAAGGGTCAAAATTTTTTGATATTGTTCCTTAAAAAAGGGTTTTCGCAGGGGACCTATGGGGCCCACTGTAACGCCGGCCCAAAACCCTTCTGATCTGTAAATGTGTTTCCCCGGTCCCGTTCCCACTTGATAAAAAACGTCCGTCTTTGTTAAAAATCGTTTTTGTTGGGTTTAAAATATTGTAAAAAATCTTTGGGGTTTTTTTTGAGTTTTAAAAAAGCTTTTTTTTTGGATGGGGAAAAGGGTAGATGTTAAGTTTTTAAAAGGTCGTATATTTTTTGTTTTTAGGAAAGTGAGCAGTTTGTTTTGGGATTGGAAGGGGGTCAGTTTTTTGGCAGACATATTTAGATTGAAGAGAGGAAAAGGAAGCGGGTCGTTTTTTCTTCAAACAGGGCCTGTACGGGTTTTTTTGGGCCCCCCTGTTCCCGTTGGAGAATTTTAAAATGGGGGAGATTTAAAGGACAAAGATTGAAACGGTATCGGGAGCCCCATTATATGGAATAGAAGGGTAAGAAAACTGGTTTCAAAAAACCCCAATATAAAAAGGAAACTTTGATCGGGGGGAAAAGGGGTTTTTCCTTAGGGGTTTAGAGGAGGAATTTTGGATTTTGCAACAAATGCCCCTTTGTGAAGGGAAATTTACTGGGCACTGGGCCCCCTTTGCCGTCCAAAGGTTTTTTGTTGGACGGTGGCCCCCAGTGTTGTAGTGATCCCGGGTAACCGCTACATGATAAGGGGTTTTAGTTTGGGGAGTCCCAGGCCCTCCCAAAACCGGGTCATTTTTTTTTGCATAATAGAGGGGTTTTTTACCTGCCCTTTTGATTTTCCAAAGAAGTTTAAAGAGCTGGGATTGAAACAAAGCAAACACCCAGTTGGGATAGGAATAGGTAGGGGCCTCAGAAATATAGTATTTTAGGGAGAAAAAAGCTTTTAAAATAAGATGATTCTTTTCCCAAACCCAAAAGTTATTTTATTTTGGAGATTTTTCAATTTTCTTTGCGTTTTTTAAAAAGTCATACAAAGGAATTAAATTTTGGGTTTTAGCCCGGGTTTGGGAAAATTGTTTAGTGAAATATTTTCCCAGGTATGGCAGTTTTCCCGATTTGCCCCAAGGGGAAGGGGGGAAAGGGGGCTTTTAATTTTCGGATCCTGAAGGGGGTTCAGGTAAAAAAATCAAGGGGCCCTCGATTTTGAGGGATTAATTTTATAGTAAGAGAGTTTTCCAAATGTTGCAAGACCTCCATCACTGAGGGCCCGAGATTTGAGCCGGGTTGGGAAAATGTTAAAGGGTGAATCGTTTTTCCCGCAAAGAGAGATTGAAACTGTTTTGTTTTGTGCAGTTTTGATGCCCGAAATGCCTAGATTTTATTCCCAATTGCTTCTGTAAGGGGTCCATCAGGGAAAAAAAAAAAGAGGGGGGAAAAAGGGGTTTCCCCGGCGGTCCCGTTAGTTTTTTTGGAAGGGTTTTTTGAGAGGAAATTTTTGGATAACACTGGGCCCAGGGAGAAGTTTTAAAGATTGGATAGCTTGAAGGATAGGGCCCGGAATCAGGAAATTTTTCTAGCACTGAGAACGCGAATTTTCCCGTGGGGGATTCTATCGAAAGCCTTTCTGCATCTAAAGATTTGAAACAGAGAAGGTTTTTTTTGGTTTTTAATATGGTGAAAGATATTGAATTTTTGTCTTCTGGTGGGATTTGGGGGGGCCCGTCGCCCCTTGGTAAAAAACCCCCCCTGGTCCCGCAGCAAACTTTTTGGCAAGAAAATCCCACTAATCGGTT
>JAODAL010047257.1:0-30122 GCA_025379985.1 Phyllomedusa bahiana | reverse complement strand
TTTCCTTTACATCATCTCCCGGCCCAGATGCTCCTGCTCCTCGCTACTCATGGCGCCAGCGTCGTTCAGCGAGGCGTTTGAAAAGGACAACAGTATGCGTCCAACCATCCTAAGGTGCAGAAGCTGACCGTGCTCCTGTCCAAGTTGTTGGTACTGCAGTCCCTCCCTTTCCAAATGGTGGACTCTACACCGTTCAGAGAACTAATGGCTTGTGCTGAGCCGAGATGGAGAGTTCCAAGCCATAATTTATTTTCCAAAAAGGCAGTACCAGCACTTCATAAATTTGTAGAACAGAAGGTGGGCCAGTTCTTGAGCTTTATTGGTTTGTTCCAAGGTGCCGGGCAGCGCGGACTCGGAGCTGTAACTACGGTCAGGGCCAGTACTGTCCTTTACGGCCCACTGGGTTTGAATGTGCTTCCTGCCCAGGCACACTACCAACTTGGACAGGAGCGCTGCTTTCTCCTCCATGTTGTCAAACTGCGGCTCCTGCGCCAATGTCCGCCTACTCCTCCTCCACCACCACCACCATCTCAGCCTCCACAAGTACTGCTCCATCATACCACATGTGTAGGGCACAGCGGTGTCACGCAGTTCTACACCTGGCTTGCCTCGGCAAACAAAGTCACACAGGGGAGGAACTGCTCCGCGTCATGCAGCAGAAATCGATGTATGGCTTTCTCCGCGCCAACTGCAAATCGGAACCAAGGTGTCCGCGCTGCACCGAGGTGGGATGGTCCATGCGCCGTGCATGGCGCACGTGTTGAATCTGGTTGTGTAATGGTTCCTGAAGTCTTCCACTGATCTTCAGTAGTTTCTGAAAATGGCCAGGAAACTGTGCATGCACTTCATCCTTTCCCTACAAAGCGAGGAACCCCCCTCCTCGAGTTGCAGCAGCAGATGGCCTCCCCCAACACACTCTGATATGCGATGTTTCCACCCTTGGAATTCCAGCCTGCATATGTTTGGACCCCACTGTATGAACAGAGAAAGGCCATTAACGATTTTTTGATGATCCAGGCGGACAGGGTACTCCCCTGTGTAACTTTTATGTCAGCCAGTGGCAGCTCATGCGTGACACCTGCCGTTTGTTGAGGCCATTCGAAAGGGGGCAACGTTATTTGTCAGTCCCAGGACTACGGGATGATAACTCCATTCCACCGCTTCATGTCCTGGAACAGATGCTGAAATAATCTGTCTGGGCAGGGACTGGAGACGTGGCGACTACATCTCGAGGCCACATGAGTCCGGTGGAGACTGAAATGGAGGAGGAGGAGGAGATGAGGAGGACATTGGAGCAGAAGCATTGTCTGTGAGAAAGAGTGGATTTTCTACCCAGGTGACAAGAGAGGAGGAGCAGGAGCAGCTGGAGGAGGTAAAAGGAGTTGAGGAAGACAAGGCAGATAACCCGCAAGCACCATGGCAGTATACAGTGGAGAAGGTGGCAGGGAGCCCCTCGGAGTCACTTGTGCAGATGGCCCGCAGCATGCTTATTTGCCTGGCTAGTGACAGCCGAATAGTCACATCCGGCAGAGGGATGACTTCTGGGTTTCCACCCTATTGGACCCTCGCTACCGGTCCAAATGGGAGCCTTTTTCCCAGCTATTTAGAGGGAGGAAAAACTCAAATACTATAGGGAAATCCTCCGTAGTCAGTTGGCCGCTGCCTATGTGCGGCATCGTCCCTCCTCTGACCGGGGGTTTCCTCAGCGCTCACGTACTACTGCCGCGGCTGCTGGGGGAAGGTGGGGGGGGGGGTAGGAGCAGTACCAGCTCCATCAGCAGCAACCTAAGTCTGGAGTCACTGATGAGCAGCTTCCTTCACCCACCCAGCAGCAGCAGGACCTGGAATAGACCCTGAACCAACAGGTGGTGGCCTACTTGGACAGCACTCTGCCACTCCAGTTAGAAGATCCGCTGGACTACTGGGCAGCCAAACTGGATGTGTGGCCGCAGCTTGCCGAGTTTGCAGTGGAGAAGCTGTCCTGCCCGGCCAGTAGTGTGGCATCAGAGCGGGTGTTCAGTGCAGCGGGGCCATCGTTACCCCAAGGAGAACCCGCTTGTCCACGGGAAATGTGGAACGACTGACCTTTGTCAAGATGAATCAGGCGTGGATCGGCCAGGATTTCACTCACCAATGCCTTAGGCGTCAGACTACATCAGCCATGACGCCTCACCCAAACTGTGAGAAATGAGTCTGGGTTCAAACTACCTGCCTCAGCCACTATTCTGATGCTGCCACCCGCCTGATGCCACACATCTGCTGACAGTTTCTCCATCTGCCACCAACCATCTTTACCAGGGACTGGTATTGCCACCCACCTCCACACTCTGTCATTGTGCCACTCTTTGGCCTACTCCTGTTTTTGCCACCTCCAGAATGTCATTGAGCCACGGTTTGACCTCATGCTGCTGCTGCGGCTGCCGTCACCTCCACACTCTGTCACTGATGTTGCCACCTGAGCCCTCAGCTTGTTTTTTTCCAGCTGTCGCTGCCATGATTTTATCAGGCTACATTCCCGCTTCAGTTTTTTGGTCAGTTTTGCCCTCTTAAGTGCCCAGGGAATTTTATAGTGAGGCGATTCTAAGAGCGGCGGCACTCATCTGCGTGTCATACTAAAACACATCATTGTATGAAGACCAAACCAAGCTCCCTCTGCATATTTAAGCATGGCACAACGTTCTACAGCACCCTGCAGGCTCTGTGCAGCCTGGAAATAGCCGTTTTTTAAAGCGATTCGTGTCTAAGTAATTCGGGACGAAGTAACTTTTGTCGGAAAATTCGGCGAAGTGACCGAACCGAATTTTTGAGAAATTCGCTCATCTCTAATTGTCACCTAAAATATCGCATGATCAGAAATTTCCGATCAGCCTAAAAATCGTGCCGATTTCAACTTTTTCGATTATAATCGCTCATCCATAACCAAGAGCAATGTCCTAGCATCATGATGCTGACGCCGGGAAGAAGTCAGTGTGCAGGAAAGGGAAGAGGGGGAGCTGTAACTATCTCCTATTGTGACTGGTGGATCCTGTTTTATCAATACATATTGGTGTCATCTTTCAGTGTAATCATGCTTCTATTGATAACATTCAGTGTCAGACTATGAGTAGGCCTAGTGGCCAAAGTAAAAACTGCAGGACTTGAGAATTTTAAAAAAAAAATTTGAAAGTGATGTGTAAAATTAAAAAAAAAAAAAAATGTGTTTAACATAAAAATGTGAGTTTAACAATAACTCATTTTTGATGACACATTCCTTTTAATGTTGAGTGCCCATAACAGAAGCAGGAGTTGGTAGGGAAGTGTTGGAAAAGTGAGATGTCTAAGATGTTTGTGTGGTAAATTCTGCAGGAACGAATTGTGAACGGGAAAAGTCATCATGGTGGTTTGAGTCCGATGGAAAACAAAAAAGGAGAAAGAATGACTCATCAGAGAAAAGAACATCTCCTGTGAGTCCCTGTATTTCAGGTGTTATTCTGCTTCTATGTTAGATCAGTCCTTGTCATGTTATGAGACCTGAAATGGTGTTTGACCATTCTGTGGTCTCTGTATGGCATTATTTTAGATTATATCAGTGCTTGTATAGTGGCAGCCTACACTTGTCTTTGATTGTAAAAGTGAGTGCACCCCTGTCCCTGACCCTGATGATCTTTTTTGTGAAACGCGTTGGAACTTTTTTTCTATTTTGTATTGTTATGACTAGAGATGGGCGAATTTCCCGAAATTCGTTTTGTTCACTTCGCCGAATTTCTCGGCAAAAAATAACTTCGTTCCGAATTATTTCGGCACGAATCACATTAAAAAACAGCTATTTCCAGGCTGCACAGAGCCTGCAGGGTGCTTTTGAACGTTTTGCCATGCTTAAATATTGCAGAGGGAGCTTGGTTTGGTCTTCATACAATGTTGTGTTTTAGTATGACACGCACATGACTGCCGCCGCTCTTAGAATAGCTTCGCTATAAAATTCCCTGGGCACTTAAGAGGGCAAAACTGACCAAAAAACTGAAGCGGGAATGTTGCCAGATAAAGTCATGCAAGAGAAAGCTGGAAAAAAAAACAAGCTGAGAGCTCAGGTGGCAATATTAGTGACAGAGTGTGGAGGTGAAGGCGGCAGCCACAGCAGCATGAGGTCAGACAGTGGCACAATGGACATTCTGGAGGTGGCAAAAAAACGGGAAATAGGTCACAGAGTGGCACAATGACACAGTGTGGAGGTCACGGCAGCAGCAGCATGAGGTCGACAGTGGCACAATGACATTCTGGAGGTGGCAAAAAAGGAGTAGGCCACAGAGTGGGAAATGACACAGTGTGGAGGTCACGGCAGCAGCCACAGCAGCAGCATGAGGTCGGACAGTCGCACAAATACAGACAGGGCAGGACACGCCAGCTCTCACAGCAGCAGCATGAGGTCAGACAGTGGCACAATGACATTATGGAGGTGAGAAAAACAGGAGTAGGCCACAGAGTGGGATAATGACATAGTGTGGAGGTCACGGCAGCAGCCACAGCAGCAGCATGAGGTCAGGCAGTGGAACAATGACACAATGTGGAGGTCACGGCAGCAGCAGCATGAGGTCAGGCAGTGGACAATGACATTTTGGAGGTGGCAAAAACAGGGGAGTGGGCCCAAGAGTGGGACAATGACACAGGTGGAGGTCACGGCAGCAGCCAAAGCAGCAGCATGAGGTCAGACAGTGGCACAATGACACGTGTGGGGTCACGGGCAGCACACAGCAGCGCATGAGGTCAGGCAGTGGCTCAATGACATTCTGGAGGTGGCAAAAATAGGAGTAGGCCACAGAGTGGGACAATGACACAGTGTGGAGGTCACGGCAGCAGCCACAGCAGCAGCATGAGGTCATACAGTGGCACAATGACACAGTGTGGAGGTCACGGCAGCAGCCACAGCAGCAGCATGAGGTCGGGCAGGGGCAAAATAAACATTCTGGGGTGGGAAAAAAACAGGTGTAGGCCACGAGTGGGCCCAATGGACACAGTGTGGAGGTCACGGCAGCAGCCACGCAGCAGAATGAGGTCAGACAGTGGCACGATGACACAGTGTGGAGGTCAGGCCGCAGCCACAGCAGCAGCATGAGGTAAAGGCAGTGGCACAATGACACAGTATGGAGGCCCCGGCATCAGCCACAGCGCAGCATGAGGTCAGACAGTGGCACAATGACAGAGTGTGGAGGTCACGGCAGCAGCCACAGCAGCAGCATGAGGTCAGGCAGGGGCACCAATGACATTTGGACGTGCAAAAAACAGTAGGCCACAGAATGGGACAATGACACAGTGTGGAGGTCACGGCAGCAGCCACAGCAGCAGCATGAGGTCAGACAGTGGCACAATCACATTCTGGAGGTGGCAAAAACAGGGTAGGCCACAGATTTGGGACAATGACACAGTTGGGAGGTAAAGGCTGCTGCCACAGCAGCAGCTTTGAGGTCAGGCATTTGGCACAATGAAATTCTGGAGGTGGCAAAAACAGGAGTAGGCCACAGAGTGGGACAATGAAACAGTGTGGAGGTCACGGCAGCAGCCACAGCAGCAGCATGAGGTCAGGCAGTGGCACAATGACATTCTGGAGGTGGCAAAACAGGAGTAGGCCACAAAGTGGCACAATGACACAGTGTGGAGGTCATGGCAGCAGCCACAGCAGCAGCATGAGGTCAGACAGTGGCACAATGACCCAGTGTGGAGGTCACGGCAGCAGCCACAGCAGCAGCAATGAGGTCAGGAAAGTGGCACAATGACATTCTGGAGGTGGAAAAACACAGGAGTAGGCCACAGGGGTGGGACAATGACACAGTGTGGAGGTTACGGCAGCAGCCACAGCAGCAGCATGAGGTCAGGCAGTGGCACAATCACATTCTGGAAGGGGGGGAAAAAACAGGTGTAGGCCACAGAGTGGGACAATGACACAGTGTGGAGGTCACGGCAGAAAGCCAAGCGCATGAGGTCAGACAGTGGCACGATGACACAGTGTGGAGGTACACGGCAGCAGCCACAGCAGCAGCATGAGGTCAGGCGGTGGAAACAATGACACAGTATGGAGGTCCCGGCATCACCCACAGCAGCAGCATGAGGTCAGCCAGTGGCACAATGCCACAGTGTGGAGGTCACGGCAGCAGCCAGAGCAGCAGCATGAGGTCAGACAGTGCCACAATGACACAGTGTGGAGGTCACGGCAGCAGCCACAGCAGCAGCATGAGGTCAGGCAGTGGCACAATGACATTCTGGACGTGGAAAAAACAGTAGGCCACAGAATGGGACAATGACACAGTGTGGAGGTCACGGCAGCAGCCACAGCAGTAGCATGAGGTCAGACAGTGGCACAATCACATTCTGGAGGTGGCAAAAAAAGGAGTAGCACACAGCGTGGGACAATGACACTGTGTGGAGGTCAGGGCAGCAGCCACAGCAGCAGGAGGTCAGGCAGTGGCACAATCACATTCTGGAGGTGGCAAAAAACAGGAGTAGGCCACGAGTGGGACAATGACACAGTGTGGAGGTCACGGCAGCAGCCACAGCAGCAGCATGAGGTCAGGCAGTGGGCACAATGACATTCTGGAGGTGGAAAAAAAACAGGAGTAGGCCACAAAGTGGAAACAATGACACAGTGTGGAGGTCACGGCAGCAGCCACAGCAGCAGCATGAGGTCGACAGTGACACAAAGACAGAGTGTGGAGGTGGGTGGAAATTTACCAGTCCCTGGTAAAGATGGTTGGTGGCAGATGGAGAAATTGTCAGCAGATGTGTGGAATCAGGCGGGTGGCGGCATCAGAATAGTGGCTGAGGCAGGTATTTAAACCAAGATCATTTCTCACAGTTTTTGGGGGGGCGTCATGGCTGATTTAGTCTGAGCCTAAGGCATTGGTGTGTGGAAATTTCCCGGCCCATCCACGCCTGATTCATCTTGACAAAGGTCAGTCGTTCCAAAATTTCCCGTGGACAAGCGGGTTCTCCTTAGGGTAACGATGGCCCCGCCGCACTGAACACCCGCTCTGATGCCACACTACTGGGCCGGGCAGGACAGCTTCTCCACTGCAAACTCGCAAGTTGCGGCCACACATCCAGTTTGGGCTGCCCAGTAGTCAGCAAATCTTCTAACTGGGGTGGCAGAGTGCTGTTTCCCAAGTAGGCCACCACCTGTTGGGTCACGGTATGCTCCAGGTCCTGCTGCTGCTGCTGGTGACTACCCTCCTCACTAGGCGGGTGAAGGAAGCTGCTCATCAGTGACTCCCGACTTAGTTTACTGCTGATGGAGCTGGTACGGCTCCCAAACCCCCCCACCCTTCCCCAGCTGCCGCGGTAGTATAGAACGGGGAGTGCGAGGAAACCCCCCGGTTTAGACCTGTCGAGGAGGGACGATGCCGCACATAGGCGCGGCCAACTGATTACGGAGGATTTCCCTATAGTATTTGAGTTTGTCTTCCCCTCTCAATAGCTGGGAAAAAGGCTCCCATTTTGGACCGGTAGCGAGGGTCCAATAGGGTGGAGAGCCAGAAGTCATCCTTCTGCCGGATGTGACTATTCGCTGTCACTAGCCCGGCAAATAAGCAGGTGCGGGCCATCTGCCATGTGACTCCGAGGGGCTCCCTGCCTCCATTTCCACTGTATACTGCCAAGTGGTTGGGGGTCATCTACCTCATCTTCCTCATCTCCATCCACCTCCCCCAGCTGCTCCTGCTCCTCCTCTCTTGTCCTGGGTAGAAATCCACTCATTTCACCAGACAATGCTTCTACTCCAATGTCCTTCTCCTCCTCCTCCTCCTCCTCCATTTCAGTCCCCACCGGACTCATGTGGCCACGAGATGTAGTCCCCCGTCTCCAGTCCCCTGCCCAGGGCAGATTTTTCAGCATCTGTTCCAGGACATGAAGCAGTGGAATGACGTTATTCATCCCGTAGTCTGGCGACTGACAAATAACGTGGCCTCCTCGAATGTCCTCAACAAACGGCAGGTGTCACGCATGGCTGCCACTGGCTGACATCAAAGTTACCAGGGGAGTACTTCTGTCTGCCTGGGTCATCAAAAAATCGTTAAAGGCCTTCTTGTTTATACAGTCGGTCCAACATGTGCAGGCTGGATTTTCCAGGAGTACGGTCAGCTTTGCCCTAGGATGGTGGACGCCTTACTGTTGTCTTTTGCAATCGCCTCGCTGAACGACTGGGTGGCGCATTTTAGCGAGGAGCAGGAGCATCTGGACCGGGAGATGATGTCAAGAGAAAACAGCTCCCTTCTGCAGAAGGTGGTGGAGCCTTGACTGGGTGCTGCTTTATGCTGCTGTTGCTGCGGCGGAAAGGATGGACCACCACATCTGAGCCACGTTTCTCCCAGGCCACCGGATGGTGACGCTGCATGTGTTGACGCAGAGCCGTGGTGCCAACATTAGCTCCCTGGCCACGCTTCACTTTCTGCTTACAGAATCTACATATACCCATATTCGGCTCCTCCGGTGTCTTAGCAAAGAACTGCCACACCGCTGAGTATCGGATTTTACCGCCAACGCATTGCACTGAGTGACTACTGCCGCCGCTTCCTCGCTGAGCCCCTGTGCCGCTACTTTCTTGGACCTGCGAAGCGGGTTTTTTACCCCGTGGCCGCTTGGCTCCCGACCTCACACTGCTGCTGTCCTGCTGACTCACGGCCACATGACCCACTTGCTGGCTGTGCCGCTGCCTGACGCGCAAGCTGACGCCCTCTTCTCCTGACGATGATGAAGCCCTTGCCTCACCCGGCTCCCAAGTGCGGTCGGCTACATCATCATCTATTTGTGTTTCATCGTCACTGCTGTCCTCATCACCGGTCTTGGTATGCAGAGGCTGACCGCTCACAACATCACCTCCCATGCCACTCTCAACATCTATACTTTTCCGCCTACTGCAAGAAGCAGGGGATATTGGCCCTATTTCTTCGCTGCCAAGTAGCTGCTGACTGCCCTCCTCAAATTTTTCACCCTCGCTATATCGTGGCGCTTAACCCAGACCAAATTGTAGATCTCTGGCTGAGGGAAACCGGATGGGGACAGAGGCGGGTTGAGGACAGGTGAGGGCCGCTGAACCCGCTCCCGAGCCATCCCAAACTAAGGGTTGTGTCTGACGTTCCCACCGACTCTTGGCTGGGGTTGTCAGATGTCATCTGGGCGGAAGTGGATGACCTAGTCAACCAATCAAGAACCATTGGGTTGCTGAACAACACACAGGCCGCTAGATGACAGCGGCAGTTGTGGCCTCACTGAGTGACCCCTGCTGCGACTTTCCCTTGCTGTGCGGGCGCCGGGGCCTGGAATGTTTGTGCCTCTGCCACTCGCAGGTAAAGAGCCTGCCACCTCTCTGTTAAACATACTGTTTGTTCTAAAATGTACAGACACTGTTTGATGAAGATATCTTTTATATGATAAATACACACCCTGTATTTGACGCCAAATGAACCCATTTAAGAAGCTTGGGTAACCCTTGGATATAAATTGCGCTCCACAAATGGGCGGGGAAAAAATTGACTTGTATGTCCTTTTTAAAAACTCTGTGTATTTTACTGAATAAAAAAGCACAAACAGGCTTAATTAACCTTCGGATATGAATTATGCTACAGAATTTCTTTGTGGAGGTGAAAAAAAAAGTTTCTTTTACTGAGTACAACTGCAGAACAACGTTTTAATTAACCCTGGATGTAAATTGCCCCAAAAACAATTGGGGGCCCACAAACTAGTAGCTTTGTAGGTGTTACAATTGCTTGTTTTCTACGCCACACAAAGAGATAAAATTGTAATTAACCTTCGCTTGTAATTATGCTACAGGAAAAATGTATATATTTTGGCGTTGAAAAGGGACGTTTTCTTGGGGTCAGCAAAACCAGAAAAAACAACGCTTAATTAAACCCCTGGATGTAAAAAAACCCCAAAACCCAATTGGGCCACCACAAACTGCTAGCTTTGTAGCGTGTTACAATTGTGTGTTTTTCTACGCCACACAACAAGAGATAAAATTGTAATTAACCTTCGCTTGTGAATTATGCACAGGAAAAATGTATGTTTTTGACGTTGAAAATGCGGTTTCATGGGTCAGCAACCAGCAAAACAACGCTTAATTAACCCCTGGATGTAAATTGCCCCAAACAATTTCGCCACCACAAAACTAGTAGCTTTGTAGCGTGTTACAATTGCGTGTTTTCTATGCCACACAACAAGAGATAAAATTGAAATTTAAACCCCGCTTGTGAATTATGTACAGAAAAAATTATATTTTGGCTTGAAAATGACGGTTTCTTGGGGTCAGCACACCAGCAAAACAACGATTAAAACCCCTGTGTAAATGCGCAATAGAATTGAGCAGCCAAAAATGAAGTGGTATTTGTATGTAAAAACGCTTTTTTTAATGAATACAACAGGAACTGGCTTAGTCCCACTTGGATATTGAATGTATATGCAGCTGCAGTGGATGCACACTGGATTTCAGATCCCAAAACCCCAAAAAATCAGAAATAGGGAACATAAGAGAAGCAGTCTCTGAGACAAGCTGAGACACCCACAAAAATCGCTGTATAAAAATCAGTTCTTCAGTGAGAGCTATTTACAATCAGCCGCGGCAGCACCTTCACTGATCTAGTTACAGTGAGAGGAGTGTGAGCTCCGACGTCGGCCCGGACTTTATAGTGCGGTGACGTCACAGAATCCCGCCAGTCTCTGATTGGCTTCATCTCTGCACATGTCATGCAGGCAATGCCCTTTCTCCTCCCAGAGTGTATTGCCCCATGTAGCGCCAGTGCTCGCAGCCATTTTATCAATCAAAAGCACACTTCGTTCGCCCGAAGTACCCCAAACTTCGACTTCTTTCAGAACCGAAGTTTTCTGAAATTCTATACGAATTCCACTTCGTTAGAATCGATTCGCCCATCTCTAGTTATGACTCATTAGTTTTAGGGTCAGACACTGAGAGGCGGAGTCGCCCCTTTAGGGGCGGGTGCTCTTCCTTTAGTAGAGTAAGTTTAGTATATATTCTTTTACTGGATTCCTTAGACTACTTACAGTATTGGATATAGAGTCATCTTTTTGATCTTCAGAACCGTGAGTGTATCACCATATATTGATTGTTAAGTGGTTGCATGGTAATTAACTACTCTAAGTATTGTACAACAATTTGCAATTTTACCTGAAAATGTTTAATTTTTAAAATGAACTTTGTTAGGCAATTTATTCCAAGATCGGCAATACCCTCTATGTTGGTGTAAACTGCTGTTTGTGTGTATGGCGGTGCATATGAGGGAGGGAATGCTATTTGGCTTTTGGAAGTCAGATTTTGGTGGGTGCCATGTCGCATTTGCAAAGCCCCTAAAGTACCAGAGCATGTGGAACCTTTCAGAAGTCACCCCATTTGGATTCAGCAACCCTCATGAATCTTATCTAGCGGTGTATTGTGCATTTTGGGCACACAGGTGTTCCATAGTTTTGGATTACCTTTTTTGGAGTGAAAGTAGTTCCGCCAGTTTTTTGGGCTTCAATTTTACAGTGTTCGCTTTGTGGTATAAATGACAGGACATCTTTACTATGCGGGTCGGTATAATTGCAATGATTTACATTTTATGTAGTTTTTCATATTTTCATAGTCTGCTAGCCATATACGATATTTTTCTGTATACAGAGCTGATTATGGGCTTGTATTTTGCGGGATGAGTTGATGTTTAATTTGGCACCATTATGGGGTGCAATTGACGCTTTGATCACTTTTTATTAAGGTTTTTGTGAGGTGTTTTGAACAAAATTTGTCAATTCTGGTTGTGTTTTTTATTTTTTATAGCCGTCACCATGAGGTATAAATGACATGCTAGCTTTACTCAGCAGGTCGATATGATTACAGCGATACCCAATTTGTATTTTTTTATGTTTTACTGTTTTTACACAATAAAAACACTTTTATTCAAAAAAGGAAAACATGTTTTTTGCATTGCCATAGTCTGAGAGCCATAACTTTTTTTTTTATTTTTTCTGTGTATGGAGGGACTTATTTTTTTGTGGGATGAGATAAGGTTTTTATTGGTATCATTTTTTGGGAGACATAGCTTTTTGATCGGTTTTAAATCCATTTTTGGAAGGCAGGGTGAAGAAAATAATGCAATCCTAGTAGTGTTTTTTAATTTTATTTTTAACAGCACTCCCCATTCAGTATACAGGGCAAGCTAGTTTTACTCTTTGGGTCAATGCGATTATGGTGATACCCAATTTAAATTTTTTTTTTTTTTATGTTGAAGCACTTTGAAAAAAGTGTTTTTATTGTGTCAAATAATATTTATGTATCACAAACTTCTGATAGGCATAGCTATATAAGGGCTTTTTGCGGAATGAACTGATGTTTTAATTGACACCACTTGGAGTTTATATAAGTTTTTGATTGCTTTTTATTCAATTTTATATGCTGCTGGATGAACAAAAATTGCAATCCAGTGATTGTTTTTTTTATTTTTTTACAACATTACCTGTGCGGTTAATTAATGTGACAGATTTATAGGGTAGGTCGTTATGGACACGGTGATAAGAAATATGCAAACTTTATTTTTGATCTTTTTTGGGGCTATTGGCGTTTGTAAGGGGGAAAAGGGCGGTATACATGTTTTTATTTTATTTTTCGTGTTTGTATTTTACTTTTGTTTTTACCTTTTCACTTTTTTCACTTTTCTCCACAGAGGACTTGTATCAATGATCTTCAGATCACTAATACAATAGAGAACAGTACATTGTAGAACGGCTCTGTACTGGTCTCTATGGCAACTGCCACTCACCATGCCTAGCAATACCCACAATGCATTGCGGGGCATGGTGATGTCACAGATACTGTCAGATTGCCGCTGCTGCTCTGAGAAAAGGCAGAAGGAGCTCACTCCTCCTTGTTTTAGCTGTGGCGATCTTAATAGATTGCGGCAGTTAAGGCGTTAATAACCCCCGTCCCGGAGTGTACTCCAGCCATGGGTGATGCGGCATGAGGCCAGGTGTAATATACAGCTGGTCCCATGCCACGATCTTGCGAGCTCTGCTTGTGAACTCGCAAGATCTCCATGAAGTATCCATATGTCAAAAATGCACAAACCCTTTCCCGATCATGACATATGGAGTTAAACTGCCAATGATGGTCCTGACACAATAATGTGTCATACATTTTGACATATACTAAAATTGCAGTGTATGTGGCATTGCTGCTACAATGACCATTTGCAGCCAAGATGGATTGGCAACAGTTGTGAGATAATTATTATTTTTTTTTATTTTTTTCATATTAAGTTTTAAAGATTTTCTTCTTAAATCTCCAGCTATTCTGTGCCAGTTCTTGTACTTCTGCATTACTATCAATCTATCCAGTTCATCTTTGTTAACTAAGGGTGCTTTTACGCGAAGTGTTTTTTTTGGTGCGTCTTTGATGCATTTTTAGGTGTGTTTTTTTCGGAAATACACAGCAATTAATGCTGTTCATTTCTACAATAAAAACGCACAAAAAAAGTGCCAAAACGCGGCAAAAAACGAACAAAAAAATGATCTGTGTGAAAGCACCCTAACAGCACAGTTCATCCTCATCCAGCTTTCTGTTCAGTTATCTAAATCAGTTTCTGGCATTTCAGTCAATTTGTCTTATCATTTATTCCTCCTGTTGAGTATAACCAGCTCTTTTAATTTATCAGTGATTTGCATGAACTTACATTGATTACTGTGCTAATCCCTCTGGACTGTCAAATTGTCCCTATTAACCCTTGCTAACCAAGATTTTACTTTAAAGACTGCTTGAAGTAACCTTCAAACTGATGAATTCACTGTTTTATATGGACATCATACTTTTAGTTATCTCAGGACTTGTCATTCAGTATATACTTCTCTTGATTCCTCCTAATATTTTGTTTCTCAGCTTTTTCTACAATGCATCACTTTAGACCTTACAATTTATCATTTTGACCTACCCTTTAAACAGTAAATTCTCAGGCTGTTTTATGCACTGATGTTTAAATCAGTAATAACCTTCAACCAAGTTTTAGAGCCATGACTATCTTTCAGAAAAGAGTGCAGTTTTAAAGTATACATTCCTAAGGCTGTGTCTACACCGCATATGTTAAAATGCCAGCCAAAATCTGACGGCATTTTAACATCGCTGGACCATGGTTTTTGGCGCAGATTTTTGCTAAAATCCATGGTGGGTTTTTGGATTTGCCTTCCGACTCCGTACATTGATTGTATGGGAATCCGACGGCAATCGTGCAGAAGATCAAGCAAGTTTGAAAATCTGCTGGAATCCAAAAGATTTTAAAACTGACCGGAAAAAATCCATGCTGTGTAGACTGAAACATGGATTTTTCATTGTAGCCTACACAGCACTGGGAACAGTCGAATTTCGGCAGATTCTAAATACTGAATCCACCGTAAATCTGATGAAAACCCCCCGCTGTGTAGACATAGCCTAAATGTTGTTATATTTATAATCTGAATATACATTTTTTTCAGGACATCCAAATTTTTTTTTTCTTATTCAAGAAAAACTTTATTCAAGAAATAAGGCAGTAAAGCAATATTAATAATAATGTCTTGGACATTGATGCACATAACAGATTGAGTAGATAACTGATGTAAAGTGAGTCCAATTTAATGTAAGTAAAGCATAAAATAATAGAGATCTTTGTAGTAATACAAAGTATAAAAGGTTAAACTGTCAAAAATAAATTTTCATAGAGAAGGTCATTCAGTAGAGAAAGGCAAAGGGGGAGTGTAGACCCTCAATTACTCGTTCAGTAGGTAAACTACAAGTGTGCTGGAAAAGAACGCTCCTCAAACGTTTCAATATTAATATAAGTAAACTGGTTCATTATTGCTGGGCCTAATATGTAAGGATGTCAGCAAAAGCCTCAGTGAGAGAGGAAACAACAAAAGAAACTTAACCTAACCAGGAAAGGGGAAGCCAGTCGACACCAGTAGCCCGCACAACAATAGTATGCATTAATTATGGTCTCAGAGAGATCACAGAGAATTTCCTATCAGAGTTCACGATAATGATCAGACTTACAGAAGGCGAGCCAGTTACTCCAGGTATGGATAAAACTTTTGGTATCACTGAGAGATTCACTTCACAGCTACTCTAGCCTACAGATTGTGTACAGGGGCATAACTACAAATGGCTGGGCCCCAAAGCAAACTTTTCAGTGGGGCCTCCCCCAAAAAATTATGACTTGCATGTATTCTTATAAATCTTACGTAACATGGAGGACCAGACTGTGCAATCGCTTTATCACTTAAATAATACAAAGCAATACATTATGTCTGTGACATGCAGCTTATTAGAACTAGTCTCTAGCAGGGCCTAATACATGGCAGGACCTAATACATGGCAAGCCAAAGCCCATTATTTAGCCTCCAACTGCCATTGCAACCATCCACATCTGGCCATCATGTTGCAGCGATGCCGATGGTTACATCGAGGGGAGCTGCCTTCCTCTGTTAATCACATAGATTCTGTGTCCACTATTGTCTACAACATCTTGGGAGGGGGGGTGTTAAAAGTATGGGACTTGTGCCAACTTAAATCCAAGCTCCAAGTCTGTGCTATGTGAGCACTGGCTCTGATTGCTGCACTGCTGGATCTATTTGAACCAGCAAGGAAACTACAGTCCTGTGGTGAGAAGGGCCTATAGGCACTATAGAATAATCCCTGAGGGTATTAACCCCTTACCGACATTGGATGTGATACCACTACATAGCTGGTTGGCATCAGCTGCTAATTACATCTAACGCTCCACCCTGAGCTGTTTCACCCCTTAGACACCGGAGCAAAGATGGCCGTGACATCTAAATCAATGAGAAACTGTGCCACCATCTTTGTACACCCTAATGCATTGTATTACAATGCATTAGGCTGTATAAATGATCACGGGTGATGCACCCTAAGTTAAACGGGTTTTGCCATGATGTAATGTTGATCTGGGATCCTCCAAAATGGGTATTTAATCACTTTTCTAAATATATGTGATTACAAAAATTGCAGTCTGAGAGAGCTACAGGCTGCCTTACCTGCCCTTAGTTACTTAAAAGCTTCTATTAGATACGACCTGACAAGAGCTGCTGGCCGGGCTTACGCAGATCACACTTCTTATCTGATGAGAGGGAGCTGAAGAAGCTTTCAAGGCACCGGGTAGAAATATGTTGTCATTTGTATACAGAATCCACTAGTTGTAGTGTGATTATCTGAGTAGATCCCTGCTTTATCTGATGACAGAGAACATGAAGAAGCTTTCCAGCTGCTGTGGAGAAAATGTGTTGTCTTTTGTATACAGAATCCACTAGTTGTAGTTTGATTATTTAAGTGAACATTTCACACGATCCCTTATGCAAGGATCTGTGCTCTAGCTGTGTCTCTCTCTCTTTCAGCTCAGTGTGGCTTGTTTACATTTGATTCTTAGCAGATAAGGCACGTCCTGTCAAAACCCCTTTAAGAAAAAAAAAATTTAAAGTGTAAAAAAAAAAGATTAAAAGTTAAAATCGCCCCTCTTTTGCCATTTTTATTTTTTAAAATAATAAACAAGTTACACAGATTTGGTTTTGCTGTGTCCAAAAAAGTCTGATCTACTAAAATCTAACACCTATCTCGTACGCTGAACACCGGAGAAGAAAAATATTCCAAACACCAAAATTGTGGTTTTTTGGTCATTTCACGTCCCATAAAAATTTTAAAAAAATGCCCCTCACTGACGTCTGTAGGTGTTAGTGCAAAAAAGCTATTGGTCGCAGAAAATGGCGACACATCACACATTTCAAAGATAGAAAATGTTTGGAATTTTTTAATGGTATCAAAACAGAAAGGAAACCCTACATGTTTGGTATTAGCGGAAACATATCAACCTGTTGAATACAGAGAATACATGATTTATACTGCAGAGTCAACGCCTTAAAAAAAACCCTGCAAACATGGTGCAAGTAAGGTTTCTATTTCACATTGTGCCCCACTTGGAATTTTTTTCACGGTTTCCCAGTATATTCTATGGAACTATTAATGACACTATTTGAAAGTAAATCTTGTCCTGCAAAACAAAAGCTCTTATATCTCTATGTAGGTGGAAAAACACAAAAGTTATGACTCTGGGAAGGCGAGGGGGAAAAAGGAATGTTAAAAAAAAAGGTCTTTGGCATTAAGGGGTTAATTAGTGCTGAAATGTAACTTGTCACCAGGAATTACTCTTTAGTCTATTGGAGCTACTTGTAAATACAGATTGGGGAAAAGGTACATTATATTGAGACCCCAACCTGAGGTCTGATTCATACATATATTGCAGGTTCTGTTAGGAACCTGTCACATGTACCATTGAGAATAACATAAAAAAAAAGCGCAGCAAGACGCACTATTTTTGATGTCTAAACGTAGGACGCCACAGTGGAAAACAGCAAACCTATAGTAATTAATAAGATCAGACAGCCGTCATGCACGTCCATTGTAAACGGATGGTCAGGAGCCCATTTTCTCCTTTGCGTTGGGGGTTTTGAACGGAACCTGAGATGTAGGTGTGAACCAGGCCTGAAGGCTGCAGACATAAGTGCCTTTTTCATGTAAACCCTGCAGCCTATCTCTTGACACTCTATGCTGCTCCCTCTTTTCACCACTGAGTCTCCAGGGTGAAGAGGTGAGTGCAGACTGGCCCTGCACAGAAAGTGACCCCCAGCAGTGTCAGCACATCACAGTCCACTGCCTCCTCCTCCACAATAAAGTAACACTACCCCCCTGCACTCCTGCTTCCTCCTCCACATTAACCCCTTCATCTGGTAGTCACAGTCTGCAGCAGGTGGAGGTGGAGGTTCCTGAAGTCTAGTGTGAGCTGTGTGTGGTTACTGCTGACTGCCTTCCTCCCCTTTTGTACTGGGGACAGCGAGCAGCACAGGCAGAGCAGTCCTCTCTGATACTCACTGACTTTCCAGCAGAGGCTAAGGAATGTGTTCTTCTCCCTCCCCATCTGTCCCGACTCCCTCTCTTCAGCATCTGCACTGGACGGGTGAGGAGAAGGGTGCGTGGTGAGCAAAAGAGCAGGAGTTGTGACACTGTTAAATGCAGCTCCCCCACCTGCACTATCCGGAGTCCTTAATCCTAAACAATTAGCAGTGAGATTATCACTGCTGTCTATGACGAACACGCAGCGGCGTTCAGATGAGGGATCGCCGCTGCATGTTTCAAAAGCGTACATGCAATTCTTTTCAAGACGGAGCCGAGCTGCGCTTTTGAAACACGCAGCGGCGATCCCTCATCTGAACGCCGCTGCATGTTCGGCATAGACAGCAGTGATAATCTCACTGCTAATTGTTTAGATCCGTCTTGGGGACCGACAGTGCGGACCCCAAGACAGATCCTAAAAGCGCTTGTAACACGGAGTGTAAACTCCGTGTGAACAAGCCCTTCGTGTCTGTACATGATGGGCTGTAGTGACAGCTGACAGGCAGCAGCTGATAACAGGGCCTGCGGCAGTGAACTGTAGTTACTCTCACTGCCAGCCGGGCCGAGGGGCAGAACAACAGAGCTAGCAGATGTAGTCATAGCTGCTACGGGCCCCGGGCCCCCTAAGAACGCAGGCCCCGTAGCAGCTGCTATGTCTGCTACTCCGTTAGTTACGCCCCTGATTGTGTGGAGTTCATTGCATCAGTCCATGAGTGACGGGCTTACTGTGTAGTGCCATAACCTAGGAATTACAGTTTTAACCGTGTTCAACAAAATTGAGATAAAACTTTTCAGGGAGTAGGTAGGATTCTGGATTTCAAAGAGGAGTAGAGCAGCTGGATCATTATTTAACCTTTCACCGCTGATCAAGTGAATAGTTCAGTTACTTTGAGCCCAAAGGGTTGCAAGAAAGGACATTTTCACCATATGTGCACCATTGTACCCACCTCTTTTTGGCATCACAAGCACAGACTGAAGACTGAGGGATATAGGGTGTGTAACAAAGATGGGACCCTATAACATATGATCTTATAGTTCAATTCTTGCACCTTCACTGAGATAGAGGTTTTGTGGACAAGGAAGAATGTTTGACTCCAGTCATCACTAGTGAATTCCATTGAAAGTTCCTTCTCCCATGCCATCTGGTATGTGAGCTTGGGTGAGTCCTCAGTGAAAATCAGAAGCCCATAGATTTTTAAAAGTAGGTGTTCACTGTGAATTTTCTGAAGACACCAGGTCTCAAAAATTTTAGGAGTTCTGTTTAGAGTTAGAGATGACTTATAGGCGGAGAAAAAGCTTCGTAATTGGTAGTAGTTTAATCTAGAAAAGTTCATGCTGGCTAAATTTGGAACCAAGTCAGAATAAGATTTAAGAGTGTTGTCAGAAAATAAATCCTTCATAACTAAAAAACCTCAGTCACCACCAAGGTGGGTAAAAGCTACCCTCAAAGTTTCAGGTATGCCTGGGTTACCAGTAAGGGGCGTAAAAGGACCTCCTGACTTAAAGATATGCAAAGAAGATTTATATGCTCTGTGAATTAGCGTAGTAGTTTGAGTTAATAAAGGGATAGAGCTTAGGTTTTTTTAGGTAGCATTGCCGGGGGCAGTAGGGTGGCCATGTATAGTGGATTCTCTTGTGTGCATGATGGAAGCAATCCAGAATTCTGACTGCTGCAGCAGCTAAGAAATAAGCCTGCAAGTTTGGTAAGGACCGTCCATCCTCCACTCTCATGTCTCATTAGAATAGTTTTAGAAATTCCGGGGTGTTTCTGCGCCCACACATTGTGTAATAAGTCTGTTCAGGGTGTGAAAGAAATATCTAGGGAATAGCAGAGTAATCGCCTGAAAGAGATAGAGTAGGTGGGGAAGAATGTTCATTTTTAGAATATTGATGCGACCAATCCACGAGAAACCCTGTTTGTCCCATTTAGTTATATCTCAGTGAATCATGTTAAACAGCATAGAAAAGTTAGGATCAAATTTTTTTTTTTATATCTGAGGGGATATGGCACCTAGATATTTGACAGAGGTATTAACCCATGAGAAGGAATAATGATTTCTAATCTGGATGACTGCTTTGGGTGGCAGGCTAACATTTTAAAGCCACACTTTTAGACATGTTGATTTTGTGATTGCTGAGGGACTCAAAGTTGTGGAGGACCCTAAGCACAGAGGGCAGAGAACTGAGAGGCTCAGTGATATATAGTAAAAGATCATCCATGAATGCAGAGCATTTACTGTGACTACTACCAATCTGAATCCCATGTATAGAGGTATCTGAGCGAATGTCTTGCAGCAAGTGTTGCATCACCAAGGCATATAGTAACGGGGAAAGAGGATATCTCTGTCTGGTAACATTACGGATAGAAAAAGGAGTGGAAAGGGATCCATTGACACAAATTTGTGCTAGTGGGGAGCAGTACAATGCAAAAATCATGGATAGATCGAGCTAATTCCGATGGCTGAAAGGTTGCCTTTAAGAAAAGACCAGTCAACATGGTCAAAGGCCTTTTCCATGCAAGTGAAAGCAGCATACAGGGAGTTTTTGAGTTGTGGGCAAAGTTAACGATAATAAACGCCTTCAGGGTATTATCTCTTGTCTCCCTCAAAGGTACAAAACCCACTTGGTCAAGATGATTCTGTTTCCTAACAAAGGATTCAGTCACAGAGCGATCAGCTTAGCGAACAGCTTGGCGTCTGTATTAATTAAGGAAATAGGCCGATAGCTCTGACAAAGACTTCAAAAGTCTTCATATTCAAAGAGCATTCCCCTGCTCCATCAGGAGATCAGAACTCCCGATGACCTGATAGAGCCCAGGGAATGTCTATACAGTCAGCCCTGCGACCTAGTGAAGCCCCAGGGCTGCTATATAACAAGCCTGCAGTCAGGACTAATATATTACTAAGTGTAAAAAAAAAAAAAAAAAAAAAAGATAAAATAGCTATCTCTTCTCGGGATTATTAAAAAAAAGTGTAAAAAACATCAAAAAGTGTAGAAAAGAATAAATAAAATAAATAAAAAAATAAAAAAAAATATTTAATAAAAAATTGTTGTGCCTATGTTAAACACATAAACAAAAATTCTACACATATTAGGTATCTACACAACCTGAAGAATTAATCTAAATAGTGTGAAATGTGTATGGTGTCAAAAAATATTTAAAACAAGGTATAAAAATTGAAAACAAATTCTGCAATAATTTATATGTGAACTCAGACTATGTCACCAAAATGTACAACTTATCCTGCATAAAACAAGGCCTCAATACAACTGCGTCATTGAAAAAATAAAAAAGTTACGACTGTTGAAATGCAAGGAGGCAAAAGCTAAAAAAAAAGTGCTGGTCATTAACTACTTCCAGGCCTGTGGCTTAAGGGGTTAAGTGCATTATTTTGGTCACTTCAAGTTTTTTCAAAATGATAGATCATATGATATGCAATAGGGAAAATGTATCAGAAAAAAATGCTTAAAGAAATGGACATCACTACACTTTTTTTAGAAACACTACAAAAACTGCATCATAAAAAACAAAGTGAAAAAAAATATCCAGTATGTGAAGGGAGCATAAATGTTACCATTGTACCTTTTTGTTTTTTATAGTAGTTTCCTCTCCTGATTTTGGCATTTTCTTGTCCGCATCAATGGCTATGACACAGACCCAACAGGAAGAATATTGCTACATGCAGTATTATGCTTTCTGCCAAAAGAATAGGAACTACATTAGGCAGCATGGTGGCTAGTGGCTTAGTGGTTACCATTGTTGCAACATTAAAGCCCTGGGTTTTAAAGCTACTAAGGACAACAAATGTATGTTTGGCTGGAGTGTGCCTGGATTAACTTTACATTCTTGGGTATTCCCCCATACATCAAAAATATTAAAAGACTGACTCAATGAAAAGCTGTTTAGGTCTAAGACTTTCTTTGTTGCCCATAGCAACCAATCAGAGCTCTCCTCTCATATGGTGCTCTGAAAATATGAAAGGGGAGCTCTGATTGGTTACTATTGGCAACAAAGAAAGTCTTAGACCTAGACAGTTTTCATCCATGCTCCCTTTTGTGTGTGCGATAGAAAAAGTAAATTGTGAGCCGTGATGGCTACAGTAATAGAGAAAATAAATGATGAGCTTAAATGACCACGGCAATTGATGTGATGGTGACAATCTCTGTACAGCTGTGGAATATATCAGCACTATATAAAAAACAGAAATAAATAATCTACAGCAGAACCTGACAGAACCTATTATAAATGTAATCACAATACAGATGTGAACTTTGAATGCTGATGCAAAATCTGGTTGGGTGAAAAAAACCTTAAATGGGTTGTCCATTTCCATAGGCAGCTAAAAAAAAAAAAAAAAAAAAAAACTAAACTACCCTTTCTCCTATCCCCATTCCTAGTGCTGTTCTCCAGTCTTGTGTTTTCTTTTTTGTACTAGTGAACAGGGATGCCACCTCTGCAGCCACTTAGCTACAGTACATAGGGCCACATGTATGAAAATTGTCTAGGTCTAAAATTCACTTTATTGCCCATGACAATCAGTCAGAGTGCCCCTTTCATTTCATATAGTTATCTGGAAAAATTAGATTGAATGGTTGCTATGGGCAATAAAGACCCAGACCTACACAATTTTTATACCTGTGGCCCATAGTTTTTAAGGCTGAAAAAGCTGTCCAAGCATTTCAGCCTTTTGTCCTATGGTGTTGAGCCAAAGAAAGGCAAAACTCCCATGAGGTAGAAGCCAGCTGTCCTCATTTCAGGGAAAAAAAATCCTTCTCGACTCCAATCTGGCAATCAGAATACATCCCTGGATCAATGACCCTTCTACACAATCCTACTCAATATAACTTATTATATTATTATACTCAAGAAATTAATCCAAACCTTTTTGGAGCTCTGTTAGTGAAGTAACCATGACGAGTTCCAGAGATTTTTACAGTCTCACTTCTCTTACATTAAAGAATCCCTTTCTATGTCTATGTACAAACCTTCTTATCTCTAGGCATAAATGATGCCCCCTTGTTCTAGATACAATCCTGGGTATAAATAGGTCTTGGGAGAGATCACTTTATTGACTTTCAATATATTTATAGATATTTATTATGTCCACCAAAGCCCTCTTTTCTCTAAACTGAACAATGCAAATTTTGCTAATCTTTCTGGGTATTGCAGTTCACCCAGTCCTTTTATTATTTTTGTTGCTGCCTTTGAATCTGTTCAAGCTCTACAATGTCTTTCTTGTGCACTGATGTTCAAAACTGTACACAATACTCCATTTCTGACTGGGGATTTGTATAACGGAAGAACAATATTCACATCATGTTCATCTATGCCCCTTTTGATGTTATTTGCTTTGGTGGCTGCTGCCTGCCATCCAATCAGTGCAGAGCACAGGAGGGGAGGGGAGGGCAAAAACGTCTCCACTGAGGGTGCAGGGATCTCATTGGCTGCTAAAATCACATGACCCTTTATTTCCTTGTGAATGCAATTTGCAGTTCACTCTCTGTACTGAACGCACTACTCTGTCTGCTTGCTTGAATGCATGCATGCAGGCACACTATTTCTCTGCGATTTTAGACAGGAAAAGCTGCTAGTTAGATTAGTTAGGGGTGGGTACAGCAAGCTTAGGGAATCAAAGACAGCAATAGCTAGGGATTTTTTTTATTGCTGGCTGCATATTTTCCATCTTTATTCTGAGTGCCCAAAAGCTCATTTCTGCTGTTTTGGGGATTCAGCTATTGCGGAAGACACCATGATCAAATCTGCTATAGAAAGATATTAATTTCAAATAGTGTTTTCTTGCTGCAAAATTGTCTGAGTGCCCAAAAGTTCATTGCTCCAGTTTTGGGGGTACAGCTAGTACAGAAGACATTGTTAGCAAATCTGGTATAGAAAGAAATAGCTTTCAAATACTGATTTCTTGCTGCAAATTTGATTGCGTGCCCAAAAGTTCATTGTTCCAGTTTTGGGGTTAGAGTTCTTGCATAAGAGACTCTTACCAAATCTTTAGCTTTTTAATATTCAGCTTTTGAACATGGAGAGAAGTACAGGTGGTTAGCAAGAATGGAGGGGTGTAGAACATGGAGCTAGAGATATGAGACAAGGCACTCCTTCCAGTGCTCCAGACAGCATACAAGCGAGCACATCTTCAATTTCAGGACTGTCAGGCCTGTCATCGCTTGGTCGGTTCCCTGTGAATCTCAGTACTGAAGAGCAGCGCCAATCTGTTCTTCAGTGGTTAACACACCCTGCATCCAATGGTTTTACCTCTTCTTCCTCTCAGTCACGGGCACAAATTTCATCATCATCATCAGTCCAACCTGAAGGCCAAATGTCACCCAATATACAGACCGCTCCAGATAATCCATATTCTGAAGAGCTCTTTGATGACACAATGTGGTTGGGGTCAGAAGGCATTTCCAAAGATCAAGAGGCCAAAGAGGATGATTTTGTCTGCTCTGGCCCCCAATTGCTGATGCCCTCCGAGGAGGTGAAGGAAGATGGTTCAACAGCAGAAATCCCGAGCTGTCAGCAATGCCTCGCAGTGCCTGTAGCTTGAGGATGTAGAGTGTCAGGAAGAGGAAGTCACCTGGGATGGTGATGACATTACGGATCCAACGTGGTCTTTTGAGCAGCAGCTCAGTGGAGGAGGAGGATGATTGGGTAGTGTCAGTGCAGGTCCAGCCTCAGAAAGGGAGAGGGAGGTCGCACAAGTCCGCTGACATTACTCCGCCAGCCATGGTCAGTAGGTTTTCACCATTGAAGAGGTCCAGGACCTATGAAGCCTGGGCCTTTTTCGATTAAGCCTCAGATTTGCCAAGTGATGTCATATGCTGGGTTTGTTTTCAACGTGTCAGTAGAGGAAAGAATCTAAAGAGTTTAAGCACCATGAGCATGAACAGGCACATGCATGAAAAGCATGAATTGCTGTGCAAGAGTCACTTGCAGAAAAAAGGCCACACAAGTCCTGGGCTTCCAACAACCGTGACATCTTCTTCCTCCTGGGAAGCTTCCAAGTTCAAGCAGTCCTTTGATGCCGATGTGCCGGAGCAGCATGAACAAGCACCATCCCCAGTACCAAATATTGTTGGCCAAATCCCACCAGCAACACAGCCTACACCTTCACTTTACACCAGTGTGAACTGTACGCCGTACAGCAGCAAGTCCGGCAGTCAACCTTTTATGTACCAGGTGTGGGAGCAGAAGAAACGCTTTCACCCCTACCATACCAAAGCCAAAGGCCTGAATGTCGGCATTGCCAGGCTGCTGGCCTTGGAAATGTTGCCTTTCCACCTGGTGCACATAGATGTGTTCCGCCACGTCATTTCCCTAGCATGCCCCCAATATCAGATGCCGAGCAGGCATTTCTTTGCCAGAAAAGCTGTCCCTGCCCTAGCCCGCCATGTTGCAGAAAAGATCTCTAGCGTGTTGGCTGCATCTGTGTCCACTCACCATCTGTGTCCACCACTATAGACACATGGAGTAGTATGCATAATCAAGGGCGTTACATCTCACTGACTGCTCACTGTTTGAGTTTGGTGGATGACTGGTGATGGGTCTCGGCCGACACTATTCCACACTGCTGGGATGGTGGAGAGTCCAGATCCCCAACCTTGATGGATAGTATTACGTGCCAAGAGAAACCAGGATGTTCTCAAATTAATTTGTCTTGAAGACCGTCAACACACAGGTCAAAAGCTGTGGACGGCTCTGTGCCCTCAGTCAGACTAGTGGCTGGGTGATAAGAACCTGGTGCCAGACACGGTGGTGTGCAACAACAGGAGAAATCTTATTGCTGCCCTTAGGATCGGTAAACTTACGCACATTCCTTGCCTGGCACACGTCATGAACCTGGTTGTGCAGAAATTTCTCAAGTGCTACCCGAGTCTTGACTGTCTGCTGAAAAGGCTTGAGGTCTTAGCTCCCATTTACAGCGTTCGCACCCTGCTTCAGCATGACTGGCAGCGTTACAGCGTCATGTGGGGCTCCCCGTCAACCATCTGACATGTGATGTGGCAAAACGCTGGAATTCCACCTTCCACATGCTCGAGCGATTGTGGCAACAGTGTAATGCCATTATACAGTATGAAATGTTGCATGGCCTGACAAGCAATGTTGTGGAAATCGGGTTGTTGACCCATAGATAGTGGAGGCAGGTGAAGGATCTTTGCACCATCCTTGGCAGTTTTGAAGAGGCCACAGAAATGGTCAGTCAGGAAGATGGCATTGTCAGCATGACCATTGTGGTTATATTTTTACTGGAACAAGCGTTAGGCACTCTGCGGCAGCAGGTCCCAGCAGTGATGGGGGAGTAGGAAGCACACACAATGCCTTACTCACCGGAGGATGTAGTAGGCCCGACTGTTTCACAATTGTATAGGTTTTCTTTAGGCGGTGGTTCGATGGCGGGTGCAGGACCACAGTTCAGCTCACAGAGTAGAGCGCATGAGGCTAGCCATGGCTCTGGTGGTGGTCAGGATGAGGAAGTGGAGGAGGATGAGGAGGTAGGGGTGGATACCACTGGTACTGATTCCCCTTCAGTGGTAAGAAGTTGGCACATATTACAGGAGGAGGAAGAGGAGAAAGATATGGTTAGTGTCCCTCGCCCCCGAGGCTTGGGAGATCCTGGCAGCATCTCATACGTGAGTGGTTGGATGCTACATTACCTGCAACATGATCTATGCATCAAGGCAATAAAAATAAACAGCGATTATTGGGTGGCCACCCTCCTTGATCTATGTTACAAGACAAAAGTGAACAATTTCCTTCCACCCACAGAAGTTGATAGTAGAATACAGGAATTTGAGACAGTGCTCATTGACTAACTTGAGACATCTTTTGCATCTTATTCTACGTCAGCAACGCACCAGCATTAGAATGGCAGGTAGCTGCAGCAGGCAGTGTGGCAGAACCCTACTGGGTGACATTTTGTAATCCATGTTTACCACCTTACCAACGCCTGAAAGGCAGGGTAGCATCCAGACACACAGTAACTAGCTTAAGACCATGGTCCATGACTACCTGCAGCTCACCACCAATGTTTTTGGACTTAATCTGGACCAATTCATCTTCTAGGTGTCCAAAGTGGATGAATGGCCTGAGCTTGCTCGACACGTCATATAAGTTTTATCTTGCTCAGCAGCAAGCAATATCTCAGAACGCACATTCAGCACAGCTGGCAGGGTGATAACTGACAAACATATCTTTCTTTCCCCTGACAATATGGATAGTTTGACATTTTTCAAAATGAATGAAGCGTAGATCTCTGATGATTTTGTTGCCCTGGTTGCCAATGTCACTGACTAGTAAACTGTAGCACATCTTCTTGACAATGTAAAATACACATTCCTTCAGTTATCTATTAACATCAGTCATTCATCGGTCATCAGTCAGTCTACCATAAGTTATCTATTAAGCGTTTCAGGGCCCAATACAGCCAAATCAAATGGGGCCCCCACCCATTACTAGTTCAAATTTTTTAACATATTTGTGGGCCCTTTTTTGATTAGGGCCCCTGACAGGAGTACTGTATGTGCTGCCCTATTGGTACTCATAAGAAGACACCGGTATTGGAAATGGCACATGGTAACTGGCAGGGGTGCCAATAGGGCAGTACTCCTGTCAGAGGCCCTAATCAAAAAGGGCCCAATGGTATGTTAAAAAAAATAGGAACTAGTAATGGGATGGTTGCCCCATTTGATTCAGCTGCATGGGGCCCTGAAACGGCTAATAGATGACTGACAGCAGCCCTGGCTACCACTGCACCCCCTATAACTTTGGCCCTGCAAGCTGAACTTCAAAGTTCCCCGTTTGGATGTTCTTGCTGCCACCACATATATCACATGTTCTTTGGCCCTGGTGCAAAAATTGAAATAGGGCTTCTTCCAGTTACCATGTGCCATTTACAATACCGGTGTCTTCTTATGTGTCAAAGGGGCCCCATAGCAGCTGCTACCACTGCACCTCCTATAGCTAACCAGTTCTCATCTTTTCAGTTAGCCCTTGAAAGGAATGAATTATTTTAGCCTCTCATTTTTTTCCTGTGACTTTTAGAGCCAAATTGTCTTCACTAAGTTGTTCCACATATCCAGTTTACTGTTATATATGGTAATTACAGCTTCTTCTCACCTGTATAGTTATAAAAATCAACCTGAACATCTTCTCCCATTGACTTTTATAGGGTTCGAAATTGAGTTTAACTCGAACTTCGACCCGAACTTCTCAAAGTTTGCGGTTTGACTCATAGTGCTCATCACTATCCCTGAATTACCTTAAAGAGTTGTCTCACTACAAAGATTATCTTTCACCATGTAGAGTTAAATCAAGACTTTTTCCAAATACATTCCCCTTTAGATTTTTTTCCTTTATAGGAGATAAGAGAGATTTTATCTGCTCTAAGTGCACACATGTTTCTCTTGCTACCGTCTTGTTCTGCCCCTCTCTCTCTGTTCGTTGTCTTATCCGAGAGCAGGGAGTTACGTCACCAAAGGACTGCTGGAAGCTTGAGAATAGAGTGTGAGATTAATTACTTTGGATTGTTTACTTTGAGCTCTGAAGCCTTCGGTACTATAGATTAAATCTACTGCAGTCATGTCAGTGCAATTAGAAGATCTGGAAATACAGAGCTGATATGCTAATCAATGCTATAGAACCATCCACATGCTAACCAAGAAAAGTGAGGAAGCATAATTATGATGCTCTGCCTGTGGCTCTGTAAAATAGCTTGGTGAGACATTCCCTTTAAATTTATGATAAACAGCCACTCTTCAGATAAAATTACATAAGTTACATATATGAAATTATGCACAATAACAATAATAATGTAATAAATGCAATAATAGATCAATTCATAAAAATCATTACATCTTTGTACACGTTTCAATTTTTTAACTTATCAAAAAAGTGCAGCAAATAAAAATGCTTGCATTTTCTAAATGTGTTTTTGATGCAGTTGAGAAACACAACAAAAATGAAGTGTGAACCGAACCTAACCTGTATCACAACTGACATAATTAATAATTATTGATTTATATGTACAATCTGACTATAATATATTTACTTAATAAAAGGCTTCTATTTTGCTTTTAAATAAAATGTAGCGTGGGTACAGAAAGTATTCAGATCCCTTTCAATTTTCTACTCTTGGGGCGCCATGTATGATCGGGAGTTGCACCTGTTTTATGGCGAAAACAGCGCCTCACCGATCCGAATCCCCTGTCGGACGCAGTGATGCGATGTTAGGCGCAAGCTTCGCCACTTTCAGATGCGCCTAACATGAAGGGGCGTGCAATGGGCGCGGTGTGGGCATTCTGGGGCGGGATGCGGCACATTCGAATACTCCGATGCATGTATGATCGCGGGTCGGCAAAGTGAGGTGCATTGCAGCACTCACCAGCTCCAACAGGCAGACCTCGTTGAATCTAGTCTAAATGAGCCGGAGGAGGTGAAGTGAAGCGAGAACGTAATGGAATGGGGCAAAATGTGCTCTAGGTCGACTGTTACCACAGTACACAGCTCTCAGCTCCGTGAGGCATGGAGTATGATTCCAAAAATCGTTTTTATTACGTGTAAAACATTATCAGAAAAGAGCTCAAACCTTCTAAAAAAAAACCATAAATCAAATCACTTTCCAAAAATCAAAACGGCTACATCAGAATTAGGATCTTGGAAATTGCTGGAAAATACAGGTAATTTAAACAATTCTGGGAACTCTTCTCATTGGTCGCATAAAAACCCGCCAATCAGAATACGAGCGACAGTGAACATTATAACCTATGGAGGAATATTGACCAATCAAATGAGAAGGCGGGACATTCAAAATACAGTAAAGAGGCAGAAAGGAGCTGATTGGTTAACTAGTGGGGCTTGGCAATCCCGGGCCCAAACAGAATAGGACGACAGTGAACCATTATAACCTATGGAGAAGTATTGACCAATCAATGACAAGGCGGGACAGTTTAAATACAGAAAAGGCAGAGAAGAGCTATTTTTTGAGCTAGCGGGGGCTTGGCTATTCCGGCCAATGAGAGCGCAAGCTACTTTGTCCCATTGTAGTCTATGGCCAGATCGGGGAAATCTCGGCTCTCAGCACCGTGCGGCATGGAGTATTAGGAAATAAATCGTTTTTATTAAGTGTAAAACATTCTCTGTAAAAGAGTTAAAACCTTCTATAAACATACAAAAAAAATAAAA